>JBBCBC010000043.1:1125468-1407851 GCA_037126765.1 Stenogyne calaminthoides | reverse complement strand
GGAGGTTTGCGCGCAGACAGGAGAGTCTGGTCGAAAGAAAGGGCGGACGGTGGGATGGTCTGGCCTTCGAGCTATGTCGGACTACGTGTTTATTAAATGGAGAGTGAAACCCCATCCGATACGTGATGCCTATTCGCAATGCCAAGACAAACTCCACCGCATTTAAAAACGAGTTACCTACACCATTATAGAGAGTTAGTATCAATAATTCTCCTTTAATTTAGGTTGTATTAAATTTGAGTCTATATGTATTACTTTATTTAATTTTGATCTTTTAGTGTCAATTTTGGTCCGTTTGACCAAAATTGAAGAAAGTAAAATACATACGGTTATAGATAATATTGTGTTATTATATAATTAAAAATAAAAATTTAGTTTACAAATTTACAAGATTAATATTATTGTTATTCTCACTATTTTTTTATAATTCCTGAGATTGACCTAAATTAAAATGGACACCGGGGACATACATCCATATAAAGTCATAACAAAATGTGATGTATCAACTCATTTCAAAAGTTGATCATATCTAAAAATTTGAACCTAAACCCAAAAAAGGAGCATATATATTCCTAAACTCAACTCTACCTCTTGCCAAGCAATGATATTAATAGTAAAACTAAAGTTTACTGGACAATGATATTTTTAACGAATCGAACAAATTAAGTGACGTAGGAGCGTGTAATGATGAAACAATACGTAAATATGGAAAACATTTTTAATAATCTTTAAAATCTAGACTGCCCTTCTTATTCTTTTTTTATCAAGAAAGATAAACCCCACCCGCAAAACAAATTTAGTGTCGACACGAAATATACATGTCCAATTTTGAGTGATTTTACAATTGCATATATGTATTTTATAGTATATTTTTAAAAAATATAATTTATTAAATTAAAATATATAATCTATTTATATTAAAATATACGATTATGTTCGTAAATAAGTTGGAATGTAATTAAATGATATATTTTAAAATATATTACAAAATGTACAATGCACAATAAAAATTATATTATAAAAATATACGAGTCTAGAATTTTTTATATAACAGTAATAATTTTTATATATAAAAGAAAATTAACTCAATTAGTTTATGATAATATTTTCCTTCGTTATAAACTTGATTGTTACGTTTCATTTCAAGCATTATCTTGATTATCGCATTTTTAAATGAAAAATTTTTACTTTATTATTTTATTCTTTATCACATAAAATATTAATAAATAATTTTTTAACCCCAACAATCACTCACTTTATCATACAAAAATTCTAATAAACAATTCTTTATATCCCAACATTTTATCATTTTTTCTTAAAAATTCGACACAAGAATATAAAGAATCGATGCTGAGACAGGTTGGTATATTTCACATTTAATTTTCCATAAAATATAAATGAATGATACGTAATTGTAATGATAGAAGGCAAAATATAATTAGAAACGTGAAAAAATAGCACAAAAAATAGATCTGCTAACTTACGCACCTACAGCAGCAAAAAAGTGGAAACGCTGACAGTCCTCGAGAATAATCGACGGCGGGGATGAGGCGGTGTCTGCCTTGGGGCGAAATCGCCACCGAAATCATCCACCGCGGCGTCACCTCCTGCACCCACGAATAACACCCCTCGGCATTGCAGATGATCTCCATGCGATTATCTTCCCTCTTTAACTAGCCTCCCGGCGGGGGGTAGTGAACTCAACCAGGGCGCGACCGAGCGCCGCCTGAGCGCCGCAGTGTCGAAGAAGTTGGCGGCGCCGTTGAGCAGTAGAAGTAGAGAAGGTGTGTGTGGTAGCTAGCGGGCATCACCAAGTCCACATTCGACAGCCATATAGCGCCACGTGGCGTTTCTGAAATCGGCTTCACCATACTCAATTCTTCACATTAATCCTCATTTTGATTCGATTTGAATTTTTCTAATTATTTATTTCATAAAAAAGAAAATTGAGTAAATGTAAATCTAAAGATTATCAGATTATTATTATTATATCTGGAATGTAACTGGACAATCTATTTTGTCCTCACTTCTTTGGAGGAGTGAGGGTACATTGTATCCAACAATAAAAAAAAAAAAATATCTCAACGCCTATTATTATTAATTTATAAAAAAATTAAAAACATATGCTTTTGCTATATTACTGTGCTACCTTTTTGGTTAAGGAAAAACAAATATGCAGCCAGAAATGAAAGACGAGAAGTAGAAAAAGAAATTTGTCGTGGAGAAAAAGTACTATGATGGTTAATTTGGTTATGCATATTAGGTAATAAGATAAAATTTATGTGAAATGAGTTGACTGTAATTTTACTGTTTAATATTATTATTATATATAAAGTATCACTATTATATATAAAAATTATTAATATATATTATTTTATTTTATTCAATTTTTTTATTTTTTTTCTATATTTTAAAAATCAGATGGGATAGTTCAAGTATTTAGGACTACTATTTATGTTCAAAAAGTTAGGGGACTGAGTCATCAATTTAATATATCACAAGGATTTCCTTAAGATAAAAATAACCTGATGTTCCACTCATCAAGATATTATAAAATATAAATATAAAAACTTAGCGATATGAATATTACATATCAATTAAGAAGCGGAGCCCCATTAAAAGCCCAAATACATTCAAGAAAACAATATGATCTTCACCAAATTATTTATGATCAAAAGAAAGAAATGTCAAGTGGTTGGGCATATGTATTGTCGGGTTTTTGGCCCAATTATACTCCCTGAAACTCCATGAATGTCTATTTTCTTTTTTTTCTCACAATCTAGTATAATTAGAGTTGTTAAAATGGGTTGGGCCCATTATATTTAATAGGTGGCTACCAATAAATTTTCAATTGTTTGTAGGTGGGTCTAAACGGCCCAGCCTGTTTGGGCGTGGGGTTTCGGCCCAGGCCTGTTTGTTGCCGGCTCGCCTCCTAATATTGTTTTTTATATTTTTCTTATATATTTAACAATTATAACTAATATTATTTTTTTTGGGATATTCAGTAAACTTGCGGTTTATGGATGATAAATTAATGTGTAGGAGACTATATATATGAATTATTATTATTATTATTATTATATTGTTGTTGTTGTTGAGGGCATTCTTGATGCTCCCACTCAAAAAAATAATTCTGCTTTAAAAAAAAAATTAAGGTTGATTAATGGCTAATTTCAAAGTGTAAGAAATTATACTTGCAATTAATGAAATGATAAACTTTTACTTGTTGTTGTTGTTGTCGTTGGTTTGTTGTTGAGGGGCATTCTTTTGATGCTCCCAATTCAAAAAAATAATTCATTTTTAAAAAAAAAAAAAAAATTAAGGTTGATTAATGCTAACTTCAAAGTGTAAGAAATTATACTTGCAATTAATGAATGATAAACTTTACTTGTGAGGAAAAAAAAATTATTTTTTTATAGTGATAGAAACTAGCATAAATTGTTTGATATATTTCGATATATTCAAGATTACTTCAAGACAAGAATTGGGTTGATCTTCCCATATCTATTTTCTCTGTGCCAAAATTCGACCATCCCTTATCTTATAAATAGATGAATTTTTTTCATCCCCAACAATTTCGCCTTGAAAAATTCAGAAACTCCACACAGGCGCAATATATTTTTTTTTCGTTAAATTACCTGTGAGGATTTTCCTAACGATGAACGGAAGAAGGATTTGGGGAATATTTGGAGAAGGCGTTTGATTAGATTGTTGAAAGCTTGTTCCATCTTTTCAACTATTGTCTCTTCCCTCGTAAGATTTGACGAGAATAAGAATGAGATATAATGAAGATAAATCGCAGTAAACGAGAATGGGAAAATATGAATGAGAGAGATCTCAATTTTATAGTAAATAAGATTAAAATCAATCTGGATGATCAAAAAACAACATTTAAACGAACGAGAGAGTGATTCAAATGTCAGAAGAATATTTCGCCACATCATCACATTATATCATTTTACGACCACATCATCTTATGGAGATTTTGCATTATAGATTATAGATATAATTAATTGATTATTATTAAATATTTATGTGAGGAGGAACTTATATTTTTAAGTCTATCAAAAAGAGTTTTAAGAAAATTAAACCTGAAAGAACATGTGAATGAAGATATTTATCTTCATTAACTGGATGTTGAGATATCTATTTCGATTTTGGGGGCCATTCTCATGAAGAGACATCTTTTTATGAGAATGAACATCTTGTATGGCGAATATTACTTTTAACACTTGACGTTATATATATGGAAAAATTATGTCTCATCTAAAAAGTCCCAACTTGCAGAGAGTGTAAGAATTCCATTTATTTAATTTCCTAAAACACCCCCCTCACTTAGTTTAGTGTATTAGGAGCTTTTAAATTTATATATTCTTTAATCTTTAAAAAAAATAATACATTTAAAAATATAGGGTTGAAAGCCATGCTCATGATTGATGGGTTGGGTTATGGTGTTTTGTAGCTGGGTAATTTTTTGATTCCGCCCCACTCCACCAAAAGCATGGTTTTGTTTCGTTTGGCCCGCCTCTACCAATTCTCGCTTTTGACAACTCTAGGTATAACCCCTTATTTGACCTACCTTTCCGCGATTTCAAATTTAATCTGCGGTCCATCTCGCCTACTTAAATATGGTGATGGTCAGATATATTCAATGTGGTTCGGAATTTTTTTTAGAGAGAATCTTCAAACTTTGGTGAAGTATTGCGTTAATGGCGGCCAGATTGAAAATCGTATTTTGACTAGAATAAATATAATTCAAAAGTTAAAAAACGGTTTATTAATGCTAAAAGTTGATTTTATTTCGACAAAAACGCTTAGCTCAAAAGAGTTGACGAGGCACAAAATTATGTAAAATATACAAGCAAGATGTTATTTCAGCGATTTCCTCCCTAAATGGTCACTCTTCCATCAAAAAATAAATTTAAAAAAACAACCTAAAGCACTCTAAAAAATGCCAAAAACATATTCGATTAAGTATCATTTTGAACTGAAATTTAAATAGTTAAAGGGATAATGAACTGAAATTTAATTTGTTTAAAGGGTTATATAAGTATTATCTTTTATGTAAAATAAAATTAGATTGAATTGGAATGGTACAATCACCACAAAATGTAAGTAATTTAAAGAGGGTGTTAGAGAGGGTTTTAACTAGAGATAACACCTTAGAAGAGGGCTTTAACGAGGGAGAATATGCCTCTAAAATGTCGTCGGGAATCGAGTTAACTAGGATTTTAAAACCCTCGCAAATTAACGAAGAACTTGGCGAGATCGACGCGTCGCTTCGAAAATTGCATTCTCGCCAAATCACATCGAATATTGGCGCCAATTCCTCAAGACGCTTGCGTTAGGGGCAACAAATCCTCGCCAATTTTGTCTGGCGAAATTAACGAGGGTTGCCCTCGCCCCCGGTTCCGATTATTTTAACGAGGGTTTTCCTTTTAAATTGGCGGAAAAATCAAAATTGAACGGGATTTGAACCTTTCAACAGAAGCCCTCTAATGCACCCACACAACCACCGGGACATGCGATTTGGTAATCAGAAGAACATAGTTTGGGCAAATTTGCCCCCATGGTATGTCGAACATGCGACCTCCGGTATGTGGAGGCCTTGTGTTTTTCGCCAAACCGTCGCAACTGCTAGTTACTTGTTATCATTATCTTTTAATTGTATATATTATATGTGTGTATTATTATATTATGTGTTATTTTTTATTTATTATATGTATGTTTTTTATATATGTATGTATATATATTATATATGTATATATATCATTTCTCTTATATATTTATTATATATATTTAATTAAAATATTTATAATAAAATTAAAAATATATAATTTATATTCTTTTTGTATATTTATTAAATGAAAAAAAAATTAAAATGATATTTTAATATTCTTTACAATTTACTAACACTATATATATGTACACTCGTTTTTTATTAAAATATTTTAAAAAGAATTATCAATTATATTCTTTACATATAAATACTCCGTTTTACTAACACTATATCTTTTTGTTAATTATTATTAAAATATTGTTAATAAAATTGTTAAATAATCACTTTTATATTCTCTTTCACTATATTAAGTAACACGTGCACATGTATATATACTTGTATTGATCTTTTTCACTATATTAAGAAATCACTTTTATATTCTTCTTTCACTATAGTGCTCCAAGTCCAACCTCGCTTCCTTGAATTTTAAAGCAACTTCAGGATGTGATCGGGTCCAAGTGTTTCAAGTCCGTGAGTCTGCAGGTGGTGACGATAACACGGAGTGGTCATTAGAGCAACGCAGCATGACATGTCATATCCTTCGCAGAGCATTTGGATCGATACAATCTTTGCAAATCGAGGAACGATAGGAAAATAGAACATCTCCTTAAAAAGGACGGTTATTTTTCAGTCGACCATTCACGTCACGTCTAGCAGGTTTGAACCGTTACCGTTCAAAACTTAGCAATTTTCTGTCTTCGTCGTTCGCACCCCAATATAACATGCAATTATGTGCACAACAATGGATCCTTCCATCTGGAAGACCCATCTCACTCATCGATTGTTTGCTATCGTAAAATTTCCAGCACCGAGACTATTGGACAAAGAACACGTTAATCGCACCAACTATTTTATTATGGCCCCTTCGAGCCGACAAATTTTTTAGTTTTAATGTTCAAAGAATAGAAAGCATTGTATGACAACCGTGGAATGCGATTCGCAATCGTGACATTATATCACGATTCTCGCCGCATCGAAGCATGTTATTAAAATGTACAAGATACTCGGGCTGGAGGTTCCTCATTAGGGGGCTCATCATCCACATTTTATGGGGATCGAGGTTAACACGCCACCATATCGCGGATACGAGGTATATCCCATGTCAAATCAACCGCCTATGAAGTCGACGAGATGGTTGATCATTGTATTGACCCCAAATTTCCTCACCATGAAAACCCAATCGCAATAATTAGGCATGAACCAATTTCTATACAAATGACCTTTCACGCCATCGTGAATGGTAAACATTTTGTTCGACATCTAAATTTGCTTTAAGGTGACACCTATCTTTCCCCGGGGTTCATCCAATCGGATTACTAGTGGCTTAAATCTATAAATGATTCTAGTCCATTGTAAAAATTCGGAAGATATCATGCCATTAATCAATCTTCGACCATACATCCAATGTAAACGCCGTAATAATCCATATCAATCTATTTTCACATTTATTTAATTAATTAATGTTCAAAAGCCTAATTAATAATTAATATTTGCTAAAAATTTCGGCATAGTTTCGCTTCTAAATACTAAACAATAAAAACACTAATACTTAAAATGATTAAAAATACTACTAAATAATAACTTAAACAATTAATACTAAACAATATATAAAACAAGTAATACTAAACAATAAAAACAAGTAATACTAAAACAACAAAACAACTAATACTAAATAATAAAACAAGTAATACTAAACAATAAAACAAGTAATACTAAACAAAAACAACTAATACTAAACAATGAAACAACTAATACTTATGAAACGATAAAATAAAATGAAAACATACCTTTATAACGGAGCACACGGCCGAACTCACCCGAATTGCGATAAAAATCGCTTTCCTCTCAAACCGAGCTAAAATTGTGGCTTGGACAAATGGACGCGGGGGTATATATAGTGGGGGCGAGGGTTTTAGCGTCGATTTTGCCCTCGATTAAACGAGGGCATCGCTACCGAAGAATGTGGTGTTGACCGTTCTACAGTTGACGAGGGTTTTTCGAAATTGGCGGGTTTTAAACCCTCGCTAAATCGCCGTGGAGACTTGGAGGGTTTAAAACCATCCCTAAATGCATGTCGACATTTGGCGAGGTTAAAACCTCGCCAGATTTTAAACACTCGATTAAAACCCTCTTAAATCCAAACCTCTTTAAAACCCTCGCGAATTAATGAGTGTTCTTTACCCTCTTTAATAACCCTCATTAAATTGAGTATTTTTTGTAGTTTAATTGTTATTCTTAACTGGAAAAAACTTGGTTGACCCACTGGGTAAATTATCCACTTAATTAATTAAATTAAATTAATTTAGAAATCTTAAATAATACAGAGAATTCCGTGAACAAGTATTTCAAATTAAAGGAGGAGAACGTAATAATTAAAATGGTGTATAATTAATGAAGTAGATAACACATGAATGAATGTAAATAATTAGTAATTTTCTTATATTAATAGTAACAATTACTTCAAATGCATGTATAAATATTTTAATATATATATATATATATATATATATATATATATATATACATATATAAGTAATAAAGGGTGGGAAATATTTTATGGATAATTTTTTTTGTGTATATTTAACTATATACTAAGAAGTCATCTAATAAATAATTATTATATTAATTAATATAACTATTTATGTTAATTATATATTGTTTGTACCTAGAATTATCATCTATGGAAACCAATGATAATTAAGAATACGATGAAAATGAAACACACATTATTTAGACACATGGCTAGGACAATAACTTTATGGGTTGTGTTTTAGGACAATAATCCTATAGACTTAAAAAATGTAGGACAACATGTTTTAAAAAATATATAAATAAAGGACAATATGTTTTTAAAAATCAGTAAACGTAGGACAATTGAGCCCTAAAATTTTCATAAATCGGGCTGAAATATCATGTGACAAAATTTTAAAACATATTATCCTATATTGTCAAATCAGTGAAATTAATTGACAATACATATTACAGATTTGTAAATGTAAACTTATTCGCCCATTTGTCAATACATATACAGATTTTGTCAAATCATATTGTCCTATATAACAATTTTAAAACATATTATCCTATATTTACAAGTTTTAAAATATATTGTCCTACGTTTAAGCACGTTAAATAATTGTCCTTAAAACACAACTCCCTTACTTTCCTTAAAAAATATTATTCCCCAATTTCATCATCAACATTTAAGTACATTTCCACATTTATTAATATAACTCAGCATGGCAAAGTAGCCTCATATGTAGAGCAGCTCCTCAAACACCTTCATGTGTTGCTTTAGCAGCGTCACACCGTACCGTAAGCTCCCGTCATTTTCAGGACTACGCAACAAATAGCTCTTCCCTTCCTACGGAGTAAACGGGCTTTCCCCACCCGAAATCAGCATCGTAAAGTGGCAGCCGAACCCAACTTGATGATCCCCAGATTCGGGCATTTAGTCGTGTGCGTGCCACGCGCCATGTTGCAAACATCGCCCTTGAACTCAAGTAATCGAGAGCCGACCTCAAGTAGTCGTCGTCCAGACGGGCTATCGCCTCGTGTACTTTGCCCACCGCGAATCTCAATGGATTCGAGGCGAGCTCACCACACGAAGCGACCGGAGTAGCTGAGAAGATCACATTCCCAAAATAACCCGACGGAGGGGCGGCCGCAGCCTACTCCGCCTTTCTACGGGAATATGCGCCTTGGATTCCTGATCTGCTGGCAACCCACATGCCATGCACACGCACCACACATGGCCTGTTGAATTAATATAAGGAAATAATATAAATGAATTAATTTTGGGTAACAGGACAAACTTTTTTTGCCCCATATTCATAGTTCAAACTATTTTTTTACCCCTAACTCGATAAAAAAATATTTTTTGCCCTTATATTTACTCTTACTAAAAAAAGAGTCGCAAGATGGATCCCGCCACCCACGCGACATAGTGAAGGATAAGCATTAATGTAGTAAGGGCAAAAATGTCATATAAGGGGAAAAAAAAGTCTTTTATCAAAGGTATACAACCGCAGTAGTTTTAACTATTAATAAATGACATTTTTTCCAATTTTTGATTAATTCCACATGAAATTTTAGATGAGATAGAATTATTTGACCTGGTAATAACCTCATATGTAGTATAGTTGAGTATGTTTCCATCCTCATCCTCCTTGCATTGGGCCTTGAGGGTGTTAATTTGATCACGTGTTAGGTTGAATATCGAAAATGTTGTTTCGGAGTTGTTATCCATAGGAGTTTTAAGTGGTGGTGGGGGTTGGTACTCAATGTGGAGGAACGCGTAAGATCGGACCATGAGCAGGGGCGGATGCATATGTAGGCAAGGTGGGGCAAATGCCTTGCCTGGATTTGTGCATCCAATATATATTATATATGTCAATCCATTGCAACTAAATCTTTGCAGCCCAATGGTAGGTTAGGTACTAAATTTTTTGTACTGACGTAGGTTCAACTCCCAACTTTGGAAACCAACATTAATTTTTTTATTATTTATTATATTTGCTTCTACATATTTTTACAATTAGCTATTAAATTTCTTCTTTTAGTGTTTATTTATTATATTGCTTCTACATGTACGTACAATTCTAGCTATTTAAATTTCTTCTTTATTATTTATTTTGCTCTTACATATGTTACAATTCCAGCTATTTATTGTTTTATCTATTAATTATTTGAGTTAATCACTGATAGGTGCATAAATAGACCTCAACTCACTCCAAGGTCCACACTTTTTTATTATTACTGATAAGGTGCAAATAGAGTGTTAAAAACCCACAATTCCCTCCCTCAAATTAAAAAATAACAAACCACTTGCCTTTTCACTCTTCCCATTTTTTCGCACAAATAAAAAAATCCCACGCCCAATTTTCTCTCTCCCTCTTCCCATTTTCGCCATTCACTCTCCCTCTCCCCATTCTCTTCTTCAAAGCAAACTCAAACCAGAAAAGAGTCCTAGCCGCTCATCGCGGTCGCCACCTCGTTGGGAAAAAAGGGGTGCCTGAGATCTATTCGGCGTGAATTTAAATACATATTTAAATTAATCAATTAATTACTAACATGAAGTAATCCTAAATCAATTCATCATAATAATTAAACAAATAAATAAGCAACATGTACCACATAATCCACGTAAATCCTAAGCATGCGAGAATCTAGAGTTACGAGATTATACCTCTTTCGTAGAGACAACCGTTGAGACGATGGATCAACCTAAAAAGAGCCTTTCCAAATATGTCCCACGCCCACGAGCGTAATCCGGTGGAAGGATTCTCAACGAACAATTTTAATTTAAGGAGAAAAAATAAAATATTTGTCACCACCTTTGTGGATTTCTAATTTTTCCAACACATGGAATTGCATTGGGATGAAAAAATCATCCCCTATTTATATACTGAGGACGTAAAATTTAGGTTATTGGGTCATTGGGAAATTTTCTTGCTTCTTCCAAGATACAATCTAGAATATATCCAATATATTATAATTCCCAAAATATCTCCCAACAAAATCTTCTCCTCCTTTCTTGCTCATGATTTTCGAAAATTATAGATAAATAGGGAAGGAATAAGATCTTTTTCCTTTTCTTGAATTTATGGGATAAACTTGTATCTCAAGAATACTTATTCCATAAAATTTTTCCAAGGAAAATATCTCTCTCTTTCCTACTCATATTTTCAGAAAATTTCAAGTAAAATTAGGCAAAATATTTTCTTCCCCTTTTCATTAATTGGACTTTAATTTGGGCTATTTGAGGGGCCTTTAGGAGAATTAAGATTGGACCTCCAATGGGCTATGAAACTTTAATATTTATAAAGTATTATTCAAGCCCATTAATATTAATTTATTCCATTTATAAAATTAATATTGAACTATCCATCTTAACCCATATTACGACTTCACAATAATATAGCTCGGGTCATTATTTTCCTTGTTTAAGATTATCTTAGTCCATTAATTAATTAAGTCAAGGAAGGTCTTTATATTAATTAATATCTTTGTCCTTGGGGTAAAGGCACTCAACATTATTATCCATACAGGAAATAAATTTTTCACTTGCAAGATTTGGTATGATAAAGATTCTCCGAGTCCACCAAGGGACAAATCAAGCAAGACGATGCTTGCACACGATTCTCAATATTAAATCTATAAATCGCCGTGTAATTAATAATATCGCCTTGAAGATATAAGGCATCGAATCGCATTGATTCTCTTCCCATCATAAGTCAAAGCAATAGTTATTAATTTCACGCGATCCTATTAAGGGACGGAGATTAAATAACGAACCAACGAGGTCTAATTCTTGTATATCCAAGATCAAGAATTTATCCTCATGTAGGTCCTATTCGGTAGATCATAATGCCTTAGTGTAATCTCTTGGTCAAGAACAAATCAATCCCGAGCCTTACACTTCAACCTTTCATGATGGATTGTTCATTTCCCTTGGGTTGAATTTGTACTTAATCACGGATTTAATTAATTTGATCTTCCGTGATCCGGTATCACCAAATTAACTCAACGTGATCGTCTTTTCTTATCGAAACGTGTTTACAATAAATATATATAACATTCATTCATATTTAATAACAAAGGATAAATAATTTATTTGATAAATAAATAAAAAATTTGGTTATATACAAAGTAAAAGCATACTTTTCAATATAACCCCAACACACACTCCACCCAAAACCATTTACTTGCGCCTACAAGACGCTACCAATCACCACCACCACCGTAGTGCCCTTATTATTGTCGTCTGCCGCATCGACGAGCAACCATACCGACGAATGACGGGGATTCAACGAGTGATAGCGGTGGTTAGTAATGTTGATGACGATGCAGGGGTTTTTTGGGAGGATCTCAGGTCACGCCCCACCCGCCTCTCTCCCCCTCCTGCAAAATGATAAATCTTACGCCGCTAAGCCCACTAAGAAGAAGAAACGATAGCGATGAAATCTCGAAACCCCTTCAACAAAAAAAATCAACGCCGCCGCCGAGGCGCCCACCCTCCCCATAGGAGTTGGTGACGTCTTTTCGGTAAGATTAGAGTGGCCCTTTATGTTGAAATTTTGTTGAAATTTTGTTGGGTTTTTGGATCGTCGCGATTTCATGAAACGTGTTAGCTACGATTTTGGATACGATCGCGATATGATGAAATTGGTAATGAGTCTTCCCGGGTTTCTTTGAAATCGATTTTTCCGGGTTTGTTTGTTAGGATGTTTGGTCCTCGATATCATCTAGTTTGGTTTTCTGAATTTATAAGTTCACTTTGGTGCCGATACGTGTAATTCATAAGGATGAAGATGCGAGGATGAAGATGCGAATTTCTAGTGAATTGAAGATAAAGATGCATATGTTCATCATTTTGGATGAACATATGCATGTATGACATGAATATGTTCATGTTGAATAATAATGAAGATATCTAAATTATGAAATTTTAGACAGAAATATGTAAATTTCTAAATTTTTGTTATTTTTGGAATTTTAAATATGTAAATTTCTGCTATTTTTTTAATTTTATTATGAAATATTCAAGTTAATTTTTCTTTTTTATAAACATGAACAATTTGCCAAATGTTAGAATTTAGATTTTACCAAAATGGTGATGTAAGATGAAAGCTAATAAGAAGGGGAAAAAGCAGGGAAGAGACTAAAGCAAATTAAAAAACTAATAATGAATAGTGGAAGGAAAAAGCAGGAAAGAAACTAAAGCAAATTAAAAAAAAAAAAGTTTTTTGATTAAAGTAAGGGTATATGTCTTTTCTATACTTATTTTTGCACCTATGAGTAATTTTAAAAAAATGGATGGACCTAGGGTATGTTTGAGATGGGCTTTTGGACCCAAGTCACCCACTCTAATTATTTTGCTCTTTACATATGTTTATATAATTTTGTACCACATATTTTAGTTAAATATATTAAATAGAAATATAACATACATTATAGGCAATTTTTTATGGAGAACGGTCCCAAATGAGACGGTTCACAAACTAACACATATTAACTTCATTTTTAAAGTATTAAAATGTTATTCACTATAAAAACTCATAAGATCTACCCTACACCGTAATAATTTTTGTTTTTATTACTAAATTTGAAATTAACTTTAAGTTAAATTTCATATTAAAAATTCTTTTATTTTGTTTTATATGTGCCCTCCCAGATTTAATTCATGCTATCCCCACCCACTATGAGTTGATAAAATGGAGGCAAGAAACCCCATCGGGATAAATGGTGCTCATTCGCAACACCTACACTAACTCCACCACATTTGAACCGAAAGTTAATCGCAGACCCCAAATTAATTTTCATTATCATCTCCTATTTTATCTCATTAATGCATTACCAAACAAGCTCAGATAATCTAAAAGTCTAAACTTTGTAGACAAGTGAGGAATTAAATTCCAATATTATGTAATTTCATGACATGTTACTTTATGTGATGAAAAGATTTGATATAGGCTGAAAATTGAAAGTGCTAAGAGATCTAAAACTCTATTTTTTTCTCAACTATTATCGATTACAGGTATTTAACTATCATGGAGAAAAAAATTGTGTGAGCCTTAAGTCACGGAAAACTCTATTTCTTCAACTATCGTTTTGTTATGTATCTAATATCATTATTATGTATCTGATTGACTATCGTTGTTATGCATAAACTCACTTGGATTTTTTCATGTCTTGTAAGTGTTTGACAAAAGTCCTAAAAGAAGTTTTTCATATTTGTTGGTGGGGTTAATTGCACTTTTGGTCCTACGTGAATACGTGCTCATGAAAATGGTCATTTTTTTAACAAAAACGGTTCGTCAATAACTAACGGATTAAGAGTCGCGAGGCACACGCAGCCTACGTTAAGTAATGAACGCGACAACCAAAATCCTTATTTCGCTATCTCAGTTGCAAAAACACGAATCAGAATCGACGATCACTCAAGAACCCTAATCGCCCTAAGAAATTAAACCCAAATCTCTCATAAATCATTTCCATATTACAAAACCCCCGCACACACGCACTGAATCGCAGCAGAAAGTCATCCAAAAACCACGCACTGAAATTTTCCTTTATCGCACTAAATCGCTGAAGAAAATGTTGAGACGAGGATATACTAAAGTTGCAGAAACTCCTCCATAGTGTAAGCTTCTAAGATTTTACTGCAGTTTCTCCAAATCGTAAGATTTAGGGGTTTTAGAAATTTGAGATTTTTTGGGTATATGGGTTCAGAGTGCGTTTTGAAGAGGGTTTGTTCGAATATATAGCAATCTCACACATGGGTCTGCAATTTGGAATGGGTAGTCCTGCATTTTTATAAACTTGCTTTCACACATTTCTTCATTTTCTAATTTTTTTTTCTCATTATTATTAGGAAAATACCTACAACATGAAATATTTATCTTCAAGGTAGTCTTTTTCCTAATGTTGACAATCTGGAGAAAGTAAGTAATTTCAATTTTAAATGTTAATTTCAAATGTTTTGTAATGGTGTTTTGTTCTTAAATGTTAGGAAAATAGAGCAGGGGAAAGTTTGGGTTCTCAAGTTGAAGTTGTGAGGCAATTCAGTACCAGAAAAAACGCAACATGAGTCATTTGCAGATTTAAAAAAGCTGGGATTTAAAATTGTTACTCCATACTAGGTGAAAAAAAAATACCTTGATAAAAAGTTCATGGAAAATTGCACGGAAAGAGAGAAGAAAATTACTCCCTATAATGAGTTTGTTTACTGTTCTCTCCCCAATATAAGGATTTTGATTGAGTTTGTTTACTCTCCTCTCCTCAATATAAGGATTTTGATTTTCTACTTTGCTATCATTTGTTGAGTGATTTATGGGTAACCCATCTTCATAACTGAGAAAAAACTATGGCGAGACGGAGAGAACTCTTTAAGCGAAGTTATTGAGTTGAGAAAAGTTATAATAAGTTTTTATTAAAGAAGAAATTAGAAATATTTGATGGGTTGATGCGGTCAAAAACTTGATGAGGAGAGTAAAATGCAGGGGTTTTAATTGCATGACGTGGTAAATTATTAGACGTTGATATAATGAATGGTGGGGATGGAGAGAAATTTAACTAGTGTACATGACTTATTTGACTAATGTAATGGGTATTTTGATATCTATTTTATTAAATAATTGGCTTCTAGATGAATTTTGTCTAAGCAGGTTTTAAAATAAATGCTTTTCTTAATTAAACTTCACTTTTCTTTTTCAAATATTCAATTTACTTAATTATATTTATATATACACGGTTTTGATTATATGTCGGTGGACAAACTTATATTCTTTATATCTTATGTGTTATGTGGTATCGCAAAGATCCCACCATCATTTAATTAATTTATTTAATTAATTCAATCTTCTAATTAATTATATAAACCTGAACCCTAAACTATGAACTCTAAACCATGAACCATTCGGGCCGTGTGAACCATGAACCACTCGGGCCGGGTTCGGGTCGGGTTGAATCCAGGCCGGGTTTAAAAAAAAAATTAATATAATTAATAAAATTGGGTAAAGTATGAATATATATAAATGAAAATATTGAATTAATTAAAGAAACTAATTAAATGATTATGGACCAGATTTAGTATGTGATACGCCAGATGGCATGGACATATATAAGTTTGTACCACCTACAGCATATGATCAAATTCGTGATACATATATACATACATACATATATATGTATATATGTATGTATATAAAGAATGATATATAACTTCAACTAAAGAAAACCTCTATAAATTAATAACTTTGGGGATAGGAGGATTTTATTAATTTATAGAGATATTATTATATCGATAAATTAATAATCTATTAATTTAAAAGAGGTTTTAACGATATACACAATTGACCTTCAAAGTTCCAAATTCTTTGAATAACTTTAAGTATACATGCATAGTTATTGATGAAAAATTAAGTTAAAATACAAATGTACTAGTAGAATTCCATGAATACAAACTCACGTGGAAGTTGAAATGACTTGTTTAAATTAATTGGTTTTGGGAAAATACAAAATATGGTTCATTGGACTAACATTTGTGCATTGAATCATGGATAGAAATCAAAGACTATATATTTATTCATTGGAATCTTGGTAAATCACACACAAAATGGCCACTCATCTAAAAGGAATTCAAAAATCAACAATGACCAACCAACAACGAAAGATGTTATGTGAGTATAAGAGAGATCAACCTGGATGCATTTCGGAATGATTTGGTGAAATGGGTTGAAAAATCTTTCAATTTGAAAGTTAGCCCGACAACAATTTCGAACACTCTTAGGAGATCTCGCAATTCTTTATCATCCGACTTTTGAGAAAGGTGGGTCGTCTAAACGTCGTAAATCAGCCAAGTATCCAACAAATGCATGGAAGAAAAAATTCTTTTGGTAGTCGATAATCGGCCCACTCATTCAAACAATATTCAAGGTTTCTGAAACATCGAAGTTATTTTTCCTACCCCCAAACATGACCTCAAAAATTCAACCATGTGATCTTGGATAATAAGATCCTTCAAAATATATTACCGCGAAAAAAGATTTTACCAGAAGATTTTGGAAGGCTATGAGTTGACATACCATCTCCGAAAAGATCAATGTTTTTGAAGATGCTATCAATATGGCAAAGGTCGACTTTGACCGAAAATGTTCATCAACAGTTAATAGCAAATTGCTTTATTAACCTAAATTCGAAAAATTCGGAAAATCAAAGCGACTCAAGTGTAAATGATGCAACTCGAGAAGACATTCGGTGAGCTTGAGAATTTGATCAATGTGTATGCAATATCACCACAAAATGGATATGAATCAATTGCTCGACTTTAGGGTTAAAATAATCAATGTCATGAAGTTCGAGTCTAGAAGAGATAGGGTTTGTCATTCATAATCCGGAAGATGATGAAGCAGAGGATGATTAAATAGCTTTGGGAACCAGAGTCCTCTAAAAAGAAGCATTGCAAGCATCAACAACTCTTCATAACTTTTTGTTGCAAGAGACGAGAAGACAACGCCACAACTATTGGAGTGCGATGAGGAGATTTAACGATGAGATCAACATAGATTTGAAGTTCAAGAAAAAACAAGTTGAAGAGATTCTTATTTTACTAAGTTTTGTCTTAAGAATATTCAAGTGCATCATATATATGTATATGGATTATTTTTAATAATTATTAATTTATAGTTTAAATGGGCCAATATATATCTGTTTGGGATCTCAAAAAAATTATTATCTTATAATTTTATTGATTGAGTCCCAATTTGTACCGTCCCAACTTGGGACCGGACAAATTATTAGTTTTAGCGAGGTTATTAATTTATCGAGTATTAATTTAACGAGGTTTTCATCAGACGGTTTTTATGGAACCAGATTAATGATGTGTCATGTCAACTATTCCCTAAACCATGAACCATAAACCTAAATCATGAACCATTCGTGTCGTGAGAACCATGAACAACTCGGTCGGTTCGATTCCGCCGATTAGGTCCGGGGTAAAAAAAAAATGTAATTTTTTTTTTTTCAGCTTTTATTTTTTCATTCAATTCAATTTTTTTTTTTACCCCGGGACCCAAACCCGCCCGAGTGGTATATGGTTCACCCGATCCGAATGGTTCATGATTTAGGTTTATGGTTCATGGTTTAGGAATAGTTGGCATGACACGCCATTAATCTGGTTCCATAAAAATCGATAAGTTGGTTATATATATATATATATATATATATATATATATATATATATATATATATATATATATATATTAATTTATTATAACATAAAATGTCTTACTATAAGCTAACAACACTATTGATATTGATTAACATTACATATAATATTTTTTTAATGTAACATATACTTAAAATTTCAACGCACTAAACATTATCTTATGTGTAATGAATTAATTGACTATCTAATAATAATACATAAAAAAAAATAAAAAAAATTATGTATAGAATTATTATATTAAGAGTATATTGTGTTTGACTATCTCAAAGCGTGGTAAACTTTCACTTAATATTTTGGTCATACTTCTCAAATTGTGTTGAAACTTTAAAATTCATAATTTATTGCATAATATAGTAAATGGGACCTGTCGAGCATCACTCGGGTGAAATACTAGTAAAATTAAAAATACATTAAAAAGAGAAAATTAAAATTAATTTTCATTAGCCATCGTATTTTATCTCATTAATGCATTCTGAAACAAGGTCGTATAATCTAAAAGTCTAAACTTTGTGGACAAGTGGGGAATTAATTCGACGAATATTATGTAATTTTACGTACATGTTACTTTATGTGATGAAAAGATTTGATATAGGCTGAAAATTGAAAGTGCTTAACAGTTAACAGGGTTAGATTTAGAAATTAATTGCTGATGAGGTGCGTGAGAAATAAATAATATTACTACTATAATAAAAATAAATATATAACAAAAGAATCAACATAATTTATACGTGACGACAGGAAAAAAAAATTGGATACTCCTAAGTTACAACATTTCAACAAAAATATGTTTGTTTTGGAATTATAATGAGTGGTGGAGTTTCGGATGATAGTGAAATTTAGAGATTTTAAAATTGATAGTATAGGTTTTTTTTTCTTTATGGATTTTTTTTAATAGTGATCTATATAGTAATTCTAATTTTTAATAGTTAAGTCGGTTGATTTAAACTTCTGTGAAATGAACTGGACAACTTTTGAGTTTTTTACATTCTTAGACTATTTTTCTTGATTTTTGTGCCCAAATCAATATGAAAATTTATCTCGAATCCATATAAATTCAAGGTCATGACTTTCAAATCCTATTATTCACCAAGGCATCTTCAAATCTATATAAATTAAACATACCCTTAGGATTGCAGTGCATTTGCCAATAAATAATTACCGAGCTGGGCTTTTTGTCGGACTCTCAATAAATTTTAGGGTCCGGTTATTGACACCCCCAACATTAGTAAATACACCCTTCTAAATAATACACTACCTAAAACCCTCCTTTAAAAACCTCCCCTCTTTTTTCATTTATGCCTCCCCCTCACCCTGTTTTTCATCTCTGCACATCTCCATTTTCACTGCCCACGCCACCGTCCGCCGTACACATCCCGACGCCGGCCGCCCCTCTCCCCTCATTTTCTCACACCTTTGTTACCTCTCATTTTTCTTCCCTATTTAATCTCAGATTCCTACTGCCCCACCCCAACCTCACAATTATATTCCAATCTCAGGTATAATTCATCTGCAAAGACTGCAATAACAAATCTATACAAAAAATATTTTTAAAAAATACTTTCTTTTTCTTTGATTTTTTTATGAAATGTTTAGAAGAACCAGAGCCTAAAATTGTATCGATTTTCAAAAAATTGTATCGATTTTCAGACAAACAAGAAAGAAAATTTAAAGGTATAATTGGTAGTTTAATGTAAATATTGGTGTATCTACTAATGTTGGGGGTGTTAATAACCGAACCCTAAATTTTATGCAGGTCACCCCCTATCAAACATGATCTAATATTAAATCTGAGATATGGGCCTGGATAACACAATGATGTGGCCCAATATGCTTCCCTTTTTAATTTCTCTTGGTCAATCACGCGCCAATTCACGCCAATTGTTTGGGCTCATCTTTCTTTTGTTTATGGAAATGGGCCAATAATTGGAATATAAATGTTTGTGAGCTCAAAAACAATTGGGCTCCTTTCTTTTCTTAGAGCACCACTGTTAATGTCCAAAACCTAATTTTGGATTCGAGTCACTAATTTGATCTATATAAAAGAAAATGATTTCAAAGAAATTATAACCCTAATCAATAGTTCAAAAATATCAAGTCATAGAACTAAAAGTTGTTGTCCTATTCTTTAAGAGCTCAAAAATCTAGAGTTTTAATTTTGGCACCCGCATCTAATTAGTATTCTTAAAAAATATGTGTCCCTTTCCATGTAGTCATATTATTCCCCAGACAATGCTTATTAATTATATATCTGGAAACCAAAATATTTCAAACATTTGCACATAAACATGTAGATGGTTACGGTAAAATATATTTATGTAGAATTTGGATATTGCAACTTTCATTGATCTCTTGATTTCTCTCTCTAAATCCATGAATTTGGTTTGTGATAACGGAGGCTCAACGATTTATTTTAGCTTTTTCTACAATTTGGTGGTACAGGGTCTCGCCGATTTATTCCGTTCCTACAATTTGGTAGTAGGGAATTGATGGAATCGTTTGTAACTTATTCCATCTGACCTAAAGATTTGACCTACAATTTTATAGTAGGGATTGATGGAGTTGTTCGTGACTTGATCCATTTGACCTACTGAAATTCTATTTTGACTCTCTTAATTATAAGAGATCAACGACTTAGGGAGCAAGAAAAAGATATTCTCAAGTCTGAGAATAAAGAAAATATAACCTCAAATTTTGGAGATATTCTTATATTAGTATCTCCTGAATTGGGATTTACACAAATATATGACATTATTAATTAAAATAAAATTTATGTGTCTACAAATACCCTCTTGAGACATTTGTTGCGAAGACATATGACGACTGCAACTTGGTCTCGAAATTTTGATGTAAAACTCAAAAGATGATTTCACATGCCCCAAAGGTGAATTTGACATGCCCCCATGAAATTCTACGAACATCCTTAAAGGGAGAAGATGAAGAGCGGAAATCTTCCCACCAGGCTTGTCAATTTGTAAACCAAAAGTTTTAAACACCTGCAAATGAATATGTAGAAGGCGAGAAAAATACGATAAACATATGTTTATTTATAATTTGAGGGTTACAACTTTCGTTGATCTCGTAATTCCTCTATCTAGAGCCATGAATTTGGTTTGGATACCTATGGATGACAGAGGGTCGGGTGGGGTACCTAAATACCCGGACCTGTCCCACTTTTTAAACGGGGCATGGGGAAGGGCGACCCATTTTAAGTTTAACTTTTTTTACCCACCCCTTTCCATTGTGGGTATGGGGCGGGGTGCACAATTGTTATATCCACAAAAGTGACAGGTTGATGGGCTCTGTCGTCGCGCCTGTCACGCGACGAAAACCACTGACGTCGCGCTGACCATGTGATGGATTAAAGGGGTGTCGCGTTGATCATGCGATGGATTTATACTGCGTCGCATGGTATTTGCGACGGCATTATTTTTTTTAATTTTTTTTCGAATTTTGATTTTATTAATTTATTTAACTCATTTAATTGAATTATTTAATTTAACTAATTTTTTTTTAATTATAATTTTGATTTTATTTTAACTAATGATTTAATTGATTAGTATTTGTTAATTTATTGAAAAGTATTAGTTAGTTGTTTATAAAGTAATTATTTGTTATTCACAATATTAGTTCATCAATTGATAAGTATTGGTTAATATATTGAAAAGTATTAATTGAATTATTTAATTTAACTAATTTAAAAGAACTGATTTATTTTAACTAATGATTTAATTTATTTAACTAACTAATTGATATTATTTGAATAAATAAAAAGTAATAACTACTTATTTATTTCATTAAATTGAATTATAATTATTAATTAAAATTAACTAAATTATTAAACGTATTAAGTAATATTATTTAATTAATGTAAAAATATTAATTATTTAGTTATAAAGTGTATTAGTTGTTTAATTGAAAAGTATTACAGTTGTATATATATAAAGTATTTGTTCATTAATTAACACATTATTAGTAATTAATTTCTGGTTTTTAATTTATAATAATTTAATTAGTGCCAAGTTAATTAATCCCACACTAATTAAATCAATTATTTTTTATTATTTTGTTTAATTTAATAATATTAATTGAAAAGTATTAATTTATTAATTATAATTAATGAATTTCACACTAATTAAATGAATTAATTTATAATTTATTAATTATAAAGTATTAGTTGTTTCATTGAAAAGTGTTATAGTTGTTTGGTCATAAAGTATTAGTTCATTAACTGCAAATTATTAGTTATTTGTTATCAACAATATTAGTTCTTCAATTGAGTAATATTAATTTGTCAATTGTAAAATATTAGTTCAATTATCAATTTAAACATGAAAAAATAAATATGCACATTACATGAAAAAAAAATATATACACATTATATGAAAAAAAATATACACATTACATTGCGAGGATGGACTGCGACGTGCTGCTACAAAAACTTGAATTAAATATTAAAGAAATGTATAGTATTTGTCTTTCTCGTTTTATACAGACACTATAATTAGCCTCGCGTCGCGGTCGTCAACTTCGTGTAAATGCGGAATAGCTCTATATCCTTTCAAATTTTAAATCTAAACCATTTCTGAAGTGTGATGTGTGGCGTTTCGGTATCTTGAGATATAATAATGATCTTGGATGATCCTTGTTTGTCATATCTGTTGAAATTACAGTTAAAAATTATAATTATAATAAAAAAAAATCATAAATAACAAAAATTATAAAATAACTTGAATATAGTTTTTTTTTACCAATATCCAATGAGAATTGTTGTTCACGTTCCTAAGATCAATGTAGGTGGTCGGAAGTCCTCGATGTTGATTGTTGTTATTCTTGAAAAAAAAAAAAAATCCGCTATGTTCACTAAATGCCATTACGAAGACGTTATATGTGGTTGCAACTAGGTATCCATGTTCAAGTAATCTAAACCATTTAGATATTTCTGCAAAACCTTTGAAATGATCAAGTGATTCTTCCAAATCTGACATGTCCATGTAACCCGTGAAACGTTATCATATAAATCGCGTCTTATTTGCGGTTCATGCTTAAGATCCATTCGTACCTTTGGCGATATTCTTCGGATCAAAGTAGGCTGCGAGTGCAATAGCTCTATATCATGGTTCCATCTCAATTACATCATTGTAGGAATGAATATAATTTACGATATATGGAGAAATCGTTCTCCAGGAGAGTTTAAAAATAGTATTGGCGGTTAATATTTGTTTGAGATTTGGGTGGCTTACTCAAACTAGCGGTACTTTTGCAATGTGGGGTATCAGGAGGTGGGGGCCTTTGGGGCTTTGACGTAGGAGTATTGGGGGAGTGGCCCGGATTTTGAGAAAATCTGTTTTGATTATCTTCAGAAAAACTCATCGTACATCTTTCGATGTCTTATGTCTCTACGATAAACACGGAAGAATATCTGGTGTGCGCATTAGTTACCGGCACTCTCCCTTACCCCATTTTTTAGTAGACTTTTTAATCCCACACTTTTGCCGCCCCGCTCAAACCAAGAAGGTTGACGATCATTTGCTTGAAGTCTTTGTTTTTGACTTATTTTTCTTTCAATCTTCGGTGGAAGAATGTCTTCCGTGTCATCATCGAATAATTTTCTCCTAGTCTTACCACCACCTTCATCATATGTTTCGTTGGTGGTGGTAGGAATACTAGAAAAATCTATATTCAATGTTCTCCAAAACGAGTCTATAGAATTTAAAGGTATTTTGTGATTTGTTTTTGAAAGTACCTTATAGCTTCGCATTGACACGGAAGACCATGTGTTCTCTAAGATAAAACGCATATTTTTCCACCAAGATCCCTAGTTATTTCTTGACAATGAGTTGAACGCTTTGAGCGTGATATTTGCTAATTAATTGGTAGAATTCGTTCTCTAGCATATCGATCCTTGTCTTATGGTAGAGTAAACTTTGCATTGCTTTTTTATCTGGCATATTTGCAACTCCATGACCTGGTGAATTTTTTTGAATATGATGTCAAAGTGCTTCCTGCCGCCATCCAGGTATTTTTTCACCCTGTGGTGTTCTTGTTCAACCCTACATCAATAATTAAATGAACAAAATTTAAATTTATTACTTGTCTGTCTCAATAAACATATTACTTGTCTCAATATGGTAATAGTGCAATAGTTTTGGTTTCATAGGTAAATTTAAATATAATAGCTACCTAACATTAAAAGTATAAATATTTTTAAAGTTACCTGTTCGTGGTGTAGTTTCCGTAGTGCATGCGATAATCTAGATGTGCCCCTAAAATTCTTGTTTTATGCGGTATGAGCCACGTATCTTCGCAATACTCAATTAGATCTGGACATCTGCCGTATTTTTTCTTTACATGAGCCCACCCAATTTTCCAATCTTCATATTTTGCCCATTTTTGCATTTGATTCAATTCACTTTGAAATTTAAAATTATTAACATGTTTTTCTTTAAATCCTGGTTGTTTTAGAGCCCATGCATAAACAGCTTGCTCTACGTGGCGTCTGCATAAATGTGCTTGAGATTCTGGAAAAATCACGTCCACAGCATTCATCAACGCGAAAGCCCTGTCCGTGACAATGATATTTGGTATTCGTATCTCGTACAATCCCCGAATAAATCCTAAGATATATTTGAAGTGTTCCTGCGTTTCACGGATTATAAATGCGTATGCGATGGTGAACGTCTTGTGAGTGTCCATTGCCCCAACTGCCTCAAGCAAAGGCATACTGTACATGGTCGTGTTGTATGTCGTGTCAATGATTAATACTTTCGGATACGCGTTGACCATTACAACCGAACATGGATGACTGAAAACTATAACTTTGAGTTCATTGTTGTCATCCGTCCTAAAATTGTACCTAAATTTTAATAAATACAAATAAAAATTAAATTTAAATTTAAAGTAATCAATATGTTTAACTAGCAATTTAAAGTAAACAAAATATTACATTGCTACTTAAAAAAAGTATTAATATGCAATTAATTATCACCTACACCATCACCCTTATAAAAAATTAAAATAATATAAAAAAATCACCAATATTAATATTTTATTAGTGTGTGTATATTAAATTTTTTACCACCAATATCAAATTTTATTAGTGTGTGTGCATAAAAATCACCAATATTCTATCAATTTATTTTTCTTGCAAACTTTTATTTTTTTAAAATAAATAGCACATATAAAAAATTTATTAGAAATTTTTATATAGATTAAGAATTTTATTATATTTCGATTATAATGATAATAGAAATTATAGAGATAGCATATAATTTTATTATTAGTTTTTTATTTAATTTTGAATGGATTTAATATAGTTATATCAATATGTAAGCTAAGTTGAATTATTATAATAATATGAAAAGATATTAAATATATTTTGAATTTATTTCACAATTGATAAATCAACTCAATTAATAGGAGAAGTCTTATATAATTATATATAAATATTATAATAAGATATATGATATATTTATAAAATATATATAATATATATAACATAACTATATTTCCAATAATAAAAAATCACTATATATACATACACTTTACTATATCCATATTATTTTAAATTATGGTAATTATATTTGTATATTATGTTGAAAATATAAAATTAATTGAGTTAACTATTCTTCTTATAATATTTTATTTAAACTATTATCATTATGACACATCATCATTATTAATACACAAAAAATACCAAACTCATATATGATTGACACGTCATCAAATAAGATTTTAAACTTAATCATTAATTTATACATGTAATTATTTGTTTACATTGGGTGTATGAAGTTTTATTTAAACTATTAATATGTATTGACATTCTCTTTAGTCGTACTATTGTTGGGATCGATTATCTTTAAATATCCCAAAATAAAACATTCATTGCAATGAGTTCTATCGGGGATTGACCAAGTGTTGAACCCTCATCAAATGTTAATGATTGTGTTCAATACCTGTATATGCCCACCTATCATGACTAAAAAAGGACATGAATTTTTGGCGGTTTTGGTCTTTCGCTCATTCTTGGTTTTTTTTAGGTTTATATTTTCCACCTTCCTTTGCATATATACTTGACACGAGTTGCATTTTGAATGGCGTATGATGTTTCTTTTCAATTAAACCATTGAGCAATAAAAGCGGTGACATCCTCGGAAGCGTCTCGGGATCGTAATAAGAACTCATTTTTATATAAAGAAAGATGTATAACAGATTGAAAATTATATAAAAGAAAGATGTATGTAAGAAGATGATAGAAAATATAGCATGGATGTGTAGAAGATTTAAATATCCCCAAAATAAATTGCACCTTTGGTCAAATTTTACAAACATTTTTGAGCTCACATTCATTTGCATCCTAACAGTTGTACATGTTTGTCTTTGCTTTCGGGGTTATTTGACCAAGTGTTGAACCCTCTGCAAATGTTGGAAATCGATGATTGTGTGTCCCCTCCAACACCTCAATATGCCACCTATCACGATTGGCATCAGAAGCCAAGCAACTAAAGAAAAAGGACACGAATTTTTGGCGGTTTTGGTCTTTCGCTCATTCTTGATTTTTTAGGTGTATATTTTCCACCTTCACTGCATATATACTTGACCTGAGTTGCATTAGAAGTATGAATGGCCAGTGTGTCGTTTCTCATACTGGCAACACTCTTAACAAAAAAAAGCGACTCCGTCTTTTCCAATTAAACCATCATCAGGAGCAATAAAATCAGCAGTGACATCCTCGGAAACGTAATCAGGATCGTAATAAGAACTCATTTTATATAAGAGAAAGATGTATAAGAGAAGATGATAGAAAATTATATAAGAGAAAGATGTAAAAATACAAAGAAGATGATAGTAACAAAATATAGCATGGATGTATGTGGAAAAATGGAAACATCCATCAAGTGAGATGCATTCCCACCATAGAAAGGCGAAATTATATTCAAAAGTGAAGAGTGATCTATAATAAAGCTTAGAATTTTCCCGTCCTTAGCATTGGTAAACAAATTAAGGGAAAATTCAACCTAGTTAAACAAACAATCTTATACCCAAACTTCGGTTAAGTTTGTAGGTGAGTGTGACTTCGGTAAACATCATCTAGCAATCGAAGAGGGGGAGGTAAGGCAATCAAGTGAGGGGTGATAAGTCCGTTTGAGTGTGAACTCATTATGCATCTGTTGGGTGTTGGACTAACACGTTAAACTAAGTCCAGTTGGTTAAGTTGGTGCATGGACTCGAACCCTTTATAAAATCGTGTGTTCTTCTTTGCTTTATGCTCTTACTTGCCATATGCATTCGATTATAAGCAAAACAACACACATGAGCTTAAAAGCAAAAATCGTAATCACTACGCCCTCGCCTTTGTTTTATAAGCATCGATTTTTTAAAATGTTTTTTCCCCTGCGCAAAATGGGTTTTGGACCAACACGGCCGACACATAGCTATCCTTTTTGCCATTGTGACTCCATTGTTTTTCATTGTTTCTTCATTCTCCATTATTTTTGTTCCAAATCATCCATCCATTTGATATATATATACATACAACCACATATATTCACATTCATGAAAAAAAAACACAACACATTCAACTACTAAATTCTTACACAAAAAAAAAAATAGAACACAACATGTCTTCTACATCTACTAGTCGGATCAAACACAACCTTATTCTTATTGTGGAAAAATTGCAAATGCGTCGTTTCTCGAAGCACGGAAGCAGAGGAAGAGTATTTCATAACTGTCCGGACTCCCTAATTGAAGGTGGTGAATGTGATTTTTTTATGTGGGCTGATGATAATAATAAGGGGTGGTTGACAAGAATTATGGTGAATGTGAAGACACTGACAATAAGGTGACTGAGGAGATGAAGAATATGGTTCAAGAAATCAAGGTTCTCACTGAAGCAATCAAGGAACTACTGAAATTGATAAAACTATTTTTTATTGTACTACTTTTGATTCTTGCATATAGGACCTTACAGTGGTTTGGTTAGTTTTATTGCATCTTAATGTCAGTCCTATTTTGGTACTCTTTTGTAATGTTCTAGTACTAATAGTTTATCTAATGTAATGTCTTAAAGTTATGTAATGTAATGTCAAATATGTAATCTTCTAATGCTATCGAATATAATGTAAGCTCTCTTTGTGATTTATTTTTCGGATGTAAATTATATAATGTGTATATTTTTTTTTCTCCATATAATGTAATTTATTTTTCATGTTTAAATTGATTATTGAACTAATATTTTACAATGAATGAACTAATACTTTATAATCAACTAACTAATACTTTTCAATAAATTAACCAATACTAATCAATTAATGAATTAATATTGTGAATAACAAATAATTATTACTTTTAAATTATTAACAATATTAATCTAAAACTATGGTCAGTGGATAAAAAAATCTTGATATTTGTCTCCATTTACAAAATTCTCCATGTCACATGCACCTACAATCATGACCTGACTATGCATCTCCTCGTTTAAATTATTTACAATCCGGAAAAGAAAAAAAAAATTATTACGAGAATGAGTTTACCATGCCAATTTTATTTTCGTCGATACACTTTATTGACAGATATTTGCGGATATTACGAGAATTTATTGACTTTGTTGTTTTTATTTTTTATAGAATGGACTTAAATTATCTTAATGCAAACGTGTTAGTCGAGTTTTATTTATAGAGTAGGTCTCTTATGAAACTTGTTCATAATATGAAATTTATACCATTACACTTATAAGTTAATATCATAACACTTATCAATATCAATTGATATTATTATATTTATAAATTGAGATAATAACATTAAAAATTATAGATATTAGTTTATAAGAGTGATTATATAAGTTTATAACTGTAATAATGTCAATTCTATAGTATAAATAAAATTCTGACATAATTGTATTTATTTTTTATCAGCTCAGGATATTTTTTATCTACATATTTATAAATTCCAAAATCTAATTATTCAATTTCGGTCAACAAAAAATTTAAATTAAAGTAAAGAGTCAGGTCGGCGTGGCGGCCCGTTGATCGGCTTAACGATCGCGCATGCCATGTCGCGCAAGCGAGATTGGGTCGCATAAATGGCACAATAGGGATTTGCCGTCGTCGTAATGTAGCGCGGCTGGTAGCCAAGCGGGACCTCTGATCATATGACTGGCGGCCCAATTAAATTTTCATTTTTTTATTAAATTCGGTCATATTCACCATTGAAACACAATATATATACAACACTTTCACAACTCATTTTCACAACTCAATTCTCTCATTTTACGAACTCAATCCTCTCAATTTCACGCCATCGCCTCCCATGCATAGGAATTGGTTTTTTTCTTTTCATTTTTTAGTTTTAATATATCTTGATGTATGCTTTTTCTTGTTCAATTTTTTAAAACAAATACTAATGAAAAATTTATTGAATAACTTGATCCCTTCTTTAAACCGCCTTTGTCAACCATTGAAGGTGTGTTTTTCTTGTTTATTAATGTATACATATTATATGCTTTAAAGTGTTAGTTGAATATCCTTTTAAAGTGTTGATTGTATTGCTTTAAAGCATTAGTTGGTTGTAAAGTATTAGTTGTAATGCTTTAAGGTATTAGTAGAATTAGACTCGGCCTAACATTTAAATTTGATTAGATTAATTACTAGTAATAAATATTTAGTACTAAAAGGTTAGTAGGAGAATGACAAATAAAAACACTTACATTTTAAGTAACTAAATTTTGCAAAAACTAAGAATTAATAAAATATTTAAAGAAAAATCACCATAACTTGCATTAAAGTTGTAAAGTATTAGTTGTATTATTATAAAGTATTAGTTGTATTGATGTAAAGTATTAGTTGTAATGCTTTAAGGTATTAGTAGAATTAGACTTGGCCTAACATTTAAATTTGGTCAGATTAATTACTAGTAATAAATATTTAGTACTAAAAGGTTAGTAGGAAATGAGTAATAAAAACACATACATTTATTGTTGTAAAATATTAGTTTTATTGATGTAAAATATTAGTTGTATTGTTGTAAAGTATTAGTTGTATTTCTGTAAAGTATTAGTTGTATTGCTGTAAACTATTAGTTTTATAAAAAAAAAAAAGTAGTAGTTTTATTGTTGTAAAGTATTAGTTTTATTTGTTCTAAGGTATTAGTTGAATAACTTCATAATTTCTTCCTTAGTTCACAATGCAAAGTTACAACTACAACTGCGCCGAATGCACCTATCTGTGTAGACTATGTATAGATGTGTTCTGACTTCTATGAATGCAACAACAAGCTGCAACAAAAAGAAACGCAACAACAAAGCGCAACAAGATGAACAAATCGATTGGAGTCTGATGTTGGGTGTCGATTTAGGATTCGATCTAAACACCCCTCCAATAGAACATAATGTTGAGCAGTCTGTTCCGGTGCAGTATGCTTCAAATCCTGCACATGAACATAATGATTTCATGACCAACACCTATGTCAATATCACCCCAATACAATTCCCTGAGTTATACTCACCTACGTTCGATCTGTTAACGTCCCCCTTGAATCAGGCGGGCGCGTCCACATCTCATCACTCCACTCCCCATGGTCCTTCAATGTCTCATCACTCAACTCACCATGAGTATGAGAATGAATACCAATCTTCTCTGCGTGAGATAACCAAGCCTCATAAATGTAAAATCTTTGAATGGATGGCGGCGGCGCCCGTCTTGGAGGACCCGATGATCCAAGTGTGTTGTTTGCTTTCAAATGTCACAAAGCCAAAAAAAATATGGGAAGATCCGGTAAGTAAAATACACAATTTTTTTAATTATTATTTCACACGGTTACAATATGTAAATTACTTGAGTTCATTTTATTTTTTTAAATATGTAGAATTTTCAAAAGATCCTTGGTTCCCAGACTCGAAAGAAATCTATTGCCCTATGGTCGCCGAATCCATTCAGTCAAGGCTATCAATATTTTGAAATAATTCAACAATCTGGATTGGAGGGTATCGGGAGATTGATGTTTGAATCAAACAACATGCCTCTCATCCGACATTAAATCGAATGGTGGCACCCCAAAAAATATACCGTTTCATATGCCTTTTCGAGGAGATGGCGATCACACTCCACGACGTTCACGCTATTCTTGGTAAACTGAAAATATACTTAATTTTTTAAAAATCAAATTTTTGTACATGCTCATTAATTAATTTCACTTATAATAAAAATAACTTTTTTTCCAATTTTGTACATGCTCATTAATTCCCCGTCGTTGCCAGCGGTCCATGTCCTAACAATGCATTGATTAATAGATGTGGATCTAGGGGATACAACTCAAAAAAACACACTAAGGATATCATACGGCGTGTTTTAGTGGGCACTGAGTGATGCCTCTATTGCTCGAGGTTTACCTGTGGTACTTGATGGGGAGTTCACTCTTTGTTGATAAAACACGTGATGTTGTCCCCAAAAATTATGTAAATGTGTTGGGTAATCTCGAGTCTGTCCCTCAATATGCATGGGGAGCCGCGGCATTAGCTTATTTATATAAGCAGCTTGGGAAGGCATCCAGAATTGAGACGGCACAGATGTTGAGTTGTTTAACATTAATTGAGGTAAAAAATCAATTTCAATAATATTTCCAATTATATTTAATTAATACATTGTTATCAATATATGTAACTAATAACTAAAAAACACATTTTAAATTTTAGGTCTTTGGATATAAGAGTACTTCCACGATTTCTTTAAGCCTTGATGAAGTTATCGTCGTATGACCCTACCAGACCCAACAACATCGCGATGGAATAAGACCAAAAAATTCCAAAACTTCGACCACGGGATCTTGTTCATTATCGCAAGCTATTAATATAATTAACCCATCGATTCATGTATGTTTATCATTCTCAATACTCCCTTAATAGTAATAAAGCCAGTAATAATTTAAGTACCTTAACAAAATGACATATAAAAATATTTTACTTACTTTATAGGTCGATTGGACTCCATACTACCGTCTAGCGTCTATCCCTGCCCCTTCATTATTTCATGGATGCATTCAGTTTCTTGACTTATTTGAAGGGTATATCTTGGGAAGGGTTGCAAGGCAATATGGGAGAGTTCACCCATACCACCAACACCGATCGACTTAGATCTTTGGCGTTCAAGATTCGGTGCCAATCTGTCTGACTACAAAAAGTGTATGGGCCCTTGATGCATTTTTGGAACTAAATGCAAAATCATTGTTACCGTCTCGGGGACCTTGGTACCTTCGTTGTAGTGTCGGACAGTACCACAGAGGATTATCCTGCATGGTATGCAAACATTACTTATCTGAGAGTGCACAACACTGCACACAGTGAGAATAATGTTTATGTCAGTGACATGTCGAGGTCAGCTCAACAAAGGTTAGGACACGTGAGGCAAGAAACTCAAAATTTGATCAATCAAGCTAGTGTTGATGCACAGTGTCCACCCTCTATAGTGCCTCAACTTGGCTCGATTGCCCATCATGCCGGTACCACGACGGTCCCCGATCCTGCATATTGGGGATAACAACACGGGTATCTCTTTGAATAATTCACACAAGACATAGCTCCTGGTTGGTGGTGGAACGGATACGAATGGCAATAACAATATCAAAACTAACCAAACAACCCTTATGACAATCAATAGTACTTTTTTTTTTTTAATAGCAGAATTATTTATTTGAATTTTATTGTTTTATATGATAAATTAGTATTCCAATTTTTTATCTCTAGTTTAAATGTTTTAACATCTTTTTATAAAAATCAATAATAATATAGAAATTACTTGCTTATTTAAATCTATAAAAACTAATATATTTGTATATTTTATTAAAAGATGAGTGCAAAAAAAATTATATCCAGAAATGTCAACATTGTCGATAACCAGAAAAGACCCCCAATGATGGAAGGTAATGTAATTTTTATAAATAATATTACGTTTTAACATTTTATAATTAATGAAATTCTTAATATGGACAAACTAATTGGACACAACAGTTTTATCGCACGGTTTGGATATTGTGTGAATAACGTGGTACGTAGCATATGATGCAAGTACCTTCACCCAAAATGGACAAATTGGCCCATGGTTCTTTCCGAGTGTCGGGAACACATGTGGATTATATTCCAAGTAAGTTTTATCATGTTTGTATTTTACACTTATTATTATTTTTGTGAACACATCTTATTTATTTTAATTACAGGGTAAATTCAAGATGAATGGAGATCCAGCTGATTTTAGAATAACATTCTTCAAAGTTTGTGCAACATTCATGCGTCAAGGATGGAGAACTGCCAAAATACATGTTGACGAACCTGAAGGGTCACAGATAAAAAAGAAATCGTGGTTTGATTGGGGAAATGTGATTAGAGGTGAAATTGAGTTAGTTACGAGCGAGTTTTAGCTATGTTTCGAGTGTTTTTAGTGATATTATTGCGTTGATTGAGCATAATCTGTAAAAAGTCACTAATTTGCTTCCTTGGTGTGCATAATGAGGGAAAGAAATTTGAAATGGAGCTCGTGATTCGTTGCGGTGCACGAATCGGACTCTCGGTTGAAAAGAGATGAAAGAAATACTGAAAAGTATTAGTTGGAGTGAAGAGAGGTGCTAGAAGAAATAGATCGGCGTGCAGGGGCTTCGACCAATGCGATCGGCGTCGGAGCTCGACCAATCGGTCGGCGTGAGCTCGACCGTGCGGAAATCTGAGGCATGAGCGCTCGATCAAGTTTAGTCGAGCAAAACCGCTCGACCAATGTAGCTCGAGCGAAATCAAATCCAGCGATCAAGAAGAGCTCGACCGAGTGAGGTCGAGTGGGACTGCTCGACCATGTGTCATGCTCGGCATACGAAAAAAGCATATAAAAAAGGCGGGCGAGAAAAAGAAAGTTGTTGGAGGCGAACTTTAGATAGAGAAAAAGAGGAAAAACACTCTAGGGTTCTGAAAGAGTTGAGAGGAATTTCACCACGAGAAACACAATCCTGTTATCAAATTGACGGTTTATATTGCAATTTTTTCTGAATTTATCTTTGAGAATTCCTCAGTTTTTTTATTTCTTGAAGAACAATTTCAGGGTTTGTTTGATTATTTCATTCAATCTTAGTGTTACTATTTGAATTCAATTGATTGAACTTTGTTGATTTGGTTTATACACTCTTGCATAATGATTTATATGATTCAATTGATTATTTGTGATTTGATGATCGAGATGGTAGGTTAAACCTTTGATTGCTTTGGATGATGATCGCGTAGAAATAGTGAATTGGTTAGGCGATTAGGATAATTCGAGGTGTAAATTGGATAATCTTCTTAATTTGCTAATATGAATAACCAATCCAATAAAAACCATTGAATTGAGTACGAAAGTTGTTAGAGAGAGGACTACTGAATCACTCTTTTTCAATGAATAGGCTTGAGGAGATGGTCTGTGACAGGGTTGGTAATATACCGGTTCAGTTAGGGAGGATGACCGAATCACCCAACTTGAATAAGGGCTATAGTAATTAAGCACAACCTAAATAACTTGGTTATTTGGTCAGTGAGGTAAAGAAGGTATTAGTGGGGAATCGGGGATAAAAACCGAGTTGTTGCTGTACCTTGCTTAGTGCGGGATTAGGGAAGCAGATTGTCTATTTTTCAGTACACTTAGGATTAATCTTTTGTACACCACGATAGTCCTCGTTGCCAAACCAATTTCGATAGTATACGTAGGGATTCCTGTCCAAAGCAACATTCTCCAATATTTGCACTTCGTATGAAGTTAAAGTCATAGTTGTTATCTGCTTACTCTCGTTGATTCAATAGTTTTAAAATAGAACTCTCAAATCGCATCCATATTAGTTACGAAGCATACATTTCCAGGGATTTACATGCATTACGAAACCTCCTTCGGGTTTGATACTACTTGGTCCAAATACTTACCCTTGCTACAGTGATCACATACTCTTGTGGGGTAACTGCTAGTTGAGAACTTAGCATTTTACGACCAAGTCAAAATGACATTTAAATTCATGTAGCTATATTTATTAAGACTGTATTAAATTGATGCTTAATATTATTTTGAAAACGTATTTTTAGACTGGTTAATATTATTTGATGCTTAATATTAATTACAGTATAAACCAACTACATATTATTTGTACACCCCGGTCAACGCATAATTTTTTTTAAATTATAACTCATAAATAAATAATTATAAATTATAAATAAATAAAAATTATAAAAAAATTCGAAAAAAAAAGGCGGCGTCACTTAGACCATGCGACAGAATTATAATCCGTCGCATGGACTACGCGACCGGTTTGAAATTAAAAAAAATAAATTAAGCCGTCGCATGGGCAGACACGACGGGTGTTGATTTGGTCACATGGGCAGCGCGATGGGTATTGATATGGTCGCATGGGTAGCGTGGCGGCTGTCCTAGGTTACACCTGTCACTTTTGTGGATTTAGCATAACTCGGCGGGGTGACACAAACAGCACGGGTCGGAGGCGAGTCGGGGTTGGGTCTCAACAACTTATTTTGAATTTTCTCACAATTTGGTTGATCTAAGGATTTGACCTACAATTTAATATTAGGGAATTGATGGAGTTGTTTGTGACTTATTTTATCTGACCTACTGAAATTGTATTTTAACTCTCTTATTTATAAGAGATCAACAACTTAAAAAACAAGAAAAAAAAAATTATCAAATCTGAAAATAAGAAAAATATAATCCCAAAATTTAAAAATATACTTATATTATTTTGTCCAAATTTAAGATTTACATAAATATATAACACTATTAATTTAAAGAAAATTCATGTGTCTACGATCTACAATCTCAATGCAGCTCTCCTAAAATATCTTCGATTAAAACACCTTCCACAAAAACACTCAAAATAACTCCAAAAGAAATATTCAAATTGGTTTTAAGAAACGCGTATGCTTTCCTTTTCGACGTTTTCCTATTTAATATTTAGGTCAAGTGGCTTAAATATCTTGATTCTTGATCAGCAATCTGTACCTTTGCATATAATAAGAAAGGAAATGGGAAAAAAAATACTTATTAATTGTACTTCGTTAGGAAGAGATGAATTTTATTTATTTTAAGAATTACAGGATTAATGAAATATTAATAATCAGGATGTGACTAATGATTGTACATAAGTTCAAAATTCATGTTACATGCATGCATGTGATATATGAAAACGCTATTTCTGGTTTGAAACATCTAAAATAAATGCGTTTGAAACTCTCAATTACAAAAACAACACAAATTTAAAATTAAATATTCCTTTCTCCTTTTATGTGAAATAAAGTACATTCACCAAAAATTTAATCTCCAACAATATAATATCTTAATCATTTTATTACAATTGTAAGGAATGAGGATTCAGTTTCCTCTGATATTTTTCATGACAAACAGTTAGGACACAATTGTCAATTCTAAGATACCAACCATTTTATTACTATACTTTAGGAGAAAATACAAAAGAATAAAAGAGGAAACGATAAAAGAAAAATCTAGCTACAGGCATGGCTCTCGTATAATAATGACAGATTGTCAGTGGATAAGGAATATATAAATGTATTGCAGGAATATCAGTTCTGTTCTTTTAATTTTTGGATTTTAAAATAAACGATGTCATTTAATTAACATGTGTTTATTATTTAACTAGCACGTTGCGGGGTTTGAAAAAAAAGTTTGCAATATTAATTTAAACTAAATACTTCAAAATTTTAATCAATATAATTAATTTAATTATAGACATAATTTTATTTTTAATGTTTGGACACTGTTTTACTGATTTCTTAATGTCATTTATATTTCTTGTCAAAAAGAAAATGATAAAAATATTTAATCTTTATTAATTAAGATTAATGAAAAATTCTTAAAACCTTTATGATAAAACCCAAATTAAATCACATCTAAAAAGAATGGAAGGAGTATCATATTAGCGTTTTTATATTATTTGAGGACAAGTACATAAAAATTATGAGAAATTATAATTTTTTGGACAATTAGTCAAAGTTTGTTGATATTTTAACCATGGAAGAAAAAAATATATACCCACTTCCATTAATAATTAAAGTGTTCTAACATTTCATATAAAAAAAAATATCTACCCATTTTCTAATGAAAATACATATATATTCTAATTTGAAAAAAAAGATTTATACACATATGGCGCACACTTTGTTATTTCTTAAGATTTAATTATATGACAGACTATTTGTATTTTATCGGTTTTGATCATATGCCCGCAGGTGGGCACAAACTTATATGACCACCGCTTATGTAGCGTGTCAAATATGCAAGGTCCTCACCATATTTAATTAATTTCTTTAATTAATTCAATCTCCTCTAATATATATATTCTATACTTTACATCATTTCATTAATTAGATCAAATATTCTAAGCTTCAATCTTTTTCCTATTTTATATATCTATCCCAAATAATTGACGTATATTTATTTTATTCTCAATTTTTTAATTAAAATAATATATTTTATCCCATTTATTTTTATTAATTTTTACTTCACTTCTTATCCTTAATAAAAAAATACATACTTAATTAAAATACATCCTTATTCCAAAGAAGTAAAGTAAAAGTTAAAAAAAAATGGGACAAAATATATTATTTTATTAAAAATGAAGAATAGAATAAATACACATTAATTATTTGGGATAGTTATATAAAATAAGAAAAAGATTGAAATCTAATATATTTGATCTAATTAATAAAATTGAGTAAAATATATAATATATATAAATGAGGAGATTAAATTAATTAAAAAAATTAATTAAATATGGTGAAGCCTTTCTTATGTGGCGCGCCATATAAACAGTGAACATATAAATTTGTGCATATGATCAAATCCGATGACCCATATTAGTATTTGAATCGAAAAATCTGTCTCCCTCGCAATTTTTGTCTTCCCTTAAATCTGTCAATTAAAACAAAACAACGTCAACAGTAATTAATTAAACGTTTCCTGATGAATTTATTATTCATAAATGCAGAGAAGTTTCCAGGCAACGACTTTTCCTTATATTCAATTAATCAATTAGAGGAGTAAATAGTAAAATTCAAATAGCTGCTCATTTGTCAACACATGCGATGCCAATCTTGACGTGTTCAACTTCAATCAAATCGAACTTTGTAATCGTTTTTAAATAATTACGACGGTCTCAATTTTTTATTCACAGTTAATATTTTCTTATATTTTAGTAAATATTTTTTTTATTAATATTTAAAATAATGAAGTAATTTTTAAGAAGACATATAATAAATGAGAGATAGATCCATCATATTCTTTCTTAAAAATCACTTTATCATTTTAAATACTAATAAACAATTTGTTTGTTAAAATACAAGAAAAAAAGTGGTGTGAAAAAAAAAATTGAAACGGGAGGAAGTATAAACTATATGAGCGGATCTCATGTGCGTTCAGGTGTTCACTCATAGTACATTTTAGAATTATGCAATTTATTATATTGAAAGATACAATTTGTTTATATTAAATCATTCAATTATTTTTTAATAATTGTACAATTCAGTATAAATAAATTATATTTTTCAATTAAACAATTTGAATTGAATAATATATAGTGCATACGGATGTATACATTACTTAACCAAACTATACTTTTACATCCATTAAATTTAAAAACAAGAAACTACTAAGAATATGCCATTTTGGTCATCACTTGTCAATTTAATATTTGTGAATCATATTACATGAACATAATTGTATGTTGACAATTTTGAAACGAACATGGATGTTTGGAACAAGCTTGGAAAATTGATCAAATTTTAGATTTTAAAATTAAAATCTTAGTGGTATTTTAAAATTAGGATTTTGAGCGAGTCACGCTGTCAAATTATTCCATCATTCACACACAATTTTCTCATAATATTTACGAACAAGTAATTAAACTTGAGAGTATTATTCTATTATAGAATGTGACATTTTAACAGATTAATCGGCAAGTCCCCGGTCTTGAAATGTGTTTTGTCCAATGGAGAAAAATACGGAGTATCACTTTTGTAATAAAAATTCAATACTTTTAGAATAAAAGTTACTCCTTCTGATACCAACTCTATTTTCACGCTATCTTTTTTCTCTTATTTTAATAAACGAGTCGTTTATTAATATTTAAAATGATAAATTAATTTTTAAAAAGTTGTATGATAAATCTATATCTTCTTTGTTATGTCTTTTTTAAAAAGTATTTTTTCATTTCAAATATTAATAAAAAAATAGTTCATTAAAACACGAAAAAACAGTAATTTTGAAGATAGAATTGGGACGGAGGTAATATTATTTATATTTTTCTCATAGAAATAACTATTTCAAAAAGTCATAAAATTCTCTTAAAACAATACTACTTCCTCTGTCTCAAGATAATATGCTTTTTTTTTTCGTCCGTCCCACGATAACATGCACACACTCAAAATAGAAAATTCTCCATAATTTTCATTCTCACAATATTCAAAAATATTACACAAAATATCACTATTTTTTACTTCATATATACACACAATTCAACTCATTTCTTTATTTTATGAGACACATTTGTATGGATGGTCTCACGGTGAGACGGTGAATAATTTTGGCAATGACACTTTATTATTTTGAGAGAGATGGGTATAATTTGTGCTAGGTTATACACTGTTTCATTCATGAGACCGTCTCATATGAATTTTTATCTTATTTTATATATAAAAATTTATAAAATTACTCTTAAAAAATCTATTAATTATTATATTTTTTTTAATCCTATGCCCATTTTGAAGTACATATTATCTTAAGGTAGAGGGAGTATTTTTTATTAAAAAAATTATATACTATTACACGAAACCCATTTTGTGAATCACGAGAGGTGTGGTTGTGGAGGGATCAGATTAAAAAAAGCTCACGCATCTCAGGAAGTAAAAAACTCCATCTTTCTTCTTATCACTGCTAATTAATTATATTACATTCAAGCACGTGTCATGACTTGACACCACATCAGCTCTTTTCTTCATTCTTTTCACCCAAATTACGGTTTTCCCCATAAACTCTTGCTATTTGTATTATGACCCCACTTTTACCGAATTTGGTGATGAGTGTATATAACCACTCAGTTGTACAGTTGTACTCAAGTTTTTAGGCGCAATTTTTTTAAAAAAAAGTCGTAATGAATGGAATATTAAAAAATAATGTTATAAATTTGTATATATAAAATAAATTAATTAATTAAATTGAATATGTGCAGGTTTTAAAAGTAGTGACATTTTTTTTTTAGGGAGGGAGGAATTATTAAACAAGTTTTTTTGAGGAAATTTAATAACAAACATGAATATATATATTTTGAGAATGAATCCTTTTGAAAAATCTAAACAAGAATTTTTTTTTAATATCTTATAAAAATCATCAAATTTTCATTTAAATTTATGATGGGTGTCTCAACTCTCAATTGAGTTACAGTTTTACTCAATCTATTTATGGACAATTGATCACCATGTATTATGCTGATTAATGGCTATGGATGTCATGATATTTTTTGTTATACACATAATTTTAAGTATGAAACAGTAATAAAAATACTGTGAGTCATATTTATTCGGATGAACTCAGAAATTTGCGATCTACATTCTGTATTAGTCGGCAACTTTCACGTTAAGCTTTCAATTTAGTAGCTCAGTACAATTATATTACCACTTTTTTTTAACTTATTTATTTTTTCTCTTACTTTCACCCTTCAATATAATATAATAATACAAGATCATTAATCATTTTTTAAATATTTTCCTTAATTGTGAATAAAATCCAATCTTTTCAAAAAATTGCAATTAAATCTTAAATTTTTTTTAATTTTGGTGAATTTTCATACATTTATAATTTTTTTGTAATTAGTAATTGAATTTTTTGAATGAATAAATGACAATTTTGAAGAAGAGATATGATGATAAACTTTCATTTTCTATCATATGCTCCAAAATTTAAAAAATCACTTTATCATTTCAAAATTACTAATTTAAAATTAAATTAAAAAAACATATATTAAATTACAATATGTAAAATGTGATGTGGCTTTTGTTAATTACGACTCAACAAACAAAATTGATGACACTTACCAATTACAATTTGTATAAATTACAGATAAAGCACTGAATAGTCCAAAAGTTATGAAATGGATATATTTCCCAAAAGAAAAAAACCCTATCCTATTTATTACAATCTGACTAGGTAGGAAATTTATGAACCATTTATTTGACTCAAACACGTACACAAAACAAATTTCAATTTATACAATTTGATTGATCCACCATTTCATTTCTTGTCCCCACATCTCTACATCTATATCTATATATACATATTCATTTCCAATTTCGTATAAAAAATAATCTTCTTTCTTCGATTCCATTATTGCGTGCATGTGTCATTTCAAAGCAAAAGGCTCGATTGCTCTGTTATTAAATTAATTCAATCATTTGGGTTTCTGTTATATTTTAATAATTTTGTATTTTTGAAAAGGCTTCAACTTGTCATCCATTGGTGGCAGAATCTTTTTAATTAGTGGTTGTGGTTATTGCATCGTGGGATTTTTAAAAGTGCAAAATCTTGATTTTTTGTTGGAAAAAAATGGCTGCTGCTGTTGGATGTGGTTCTGCGTCTGGTTCTTGGGGGCAATTTAGGGATAATTTGGACATAATCCTGGGAAAAAATGTTGGGTTTTTGTATTTCTTCTGCCTTGTGATCCTTACAAGACTTTGGGAGGGATGGGCTTCTGAATCTGAGGTTAAGAAGGCTTTCAGGCCTTGCTCTTCAGGTAATTTTTGGATTTTTAAAAAAAAAAAATTATTAGTTGGTTGATTTCCATTTTTGTTCAAAATGTTTTTCTTTAAAATTGGAAATGTTTGTGCTTGATATTTGTTGATATTGATCCTTGATGCAAAAATTTTTATGCCATTGAATTAGGAACAAGTTTAAATGTTTTTCTGTCAAAAAAAAAAAAAATACTTTTAATTCTCATCAAATCTTGGGTTTTCTGTAAATTATTTTAATTTTAAAACTGAAATTTCTGGGAAATGATTTCATCATAATTCGTGAAAATTCATTTAAGTTGACCATTTCCTTGCCTTGATTCATTGTATTTAATTCTCTTTGATACTTATCCCTTGCAAACTTAGTGGTCTTAAAATAAGGTTAGGTCTTGTATGCACAATGTGTATGGTGTCTTACGATCGTTTTAGAAGCGTGAAAGTTAATTGAAAAGGAGGCAAAAAATGTAACTGTTAATACGATGGAGTATTTATGTTTGGAATAGTTGTGTTCTGTTTTCCATAATTATGCAACTTTTTAAAATCATTATAAGTAAGTTCGGATCGGACAACACTTTATTGTCTACAAGATTTTTGTGATTCGTTTCCTTAATTTGAAGAATTAGGTTGTGTATTAATCTTTTTTTTTCAATATTTGCAGTATCATCCTGATGTATGTCAATTGTGGGGTCCAATTTCACCAAATCAATAAAGCATATGATGTAAGTGGAATATATGATCGGGAATTTATAATAATAATATTTTTTAATAATATAATTGACGCGATGTGGTCGCTTGAATAATACGTGTCTTATATTTGGCTTTATATGCGTGGCGAATAAGTTTCTCTTGATTTGATGTTTGTATTTAACGACCAAGTCATGGGCTTTCAGTTGCCTTAAATTTCAAAATAATTAAGAAAAAAAACATTTCTCTTCATCAATTGTAATAGGTAGGTTGTTTATGGGTCCTTTTGCTCATTGGTCCTTTCAAGCTAAAAAATGAGAAAGGTCTTTGGTTCAATTGACATTTATTCTGGCCTAAATAAAATCCGGACGAGGAGGATCAACACAATACTGTCAATATAAAAACTAATACTATTAATATTGACCAAGTCTTACTGTTCAACGGAGAGAGTATTAATTTGACATAAAACAACAATCTCACCCTATTAAAATCTCAAAACAAAAATATATTCTTAGAATTTATCAAAAATTTCAAATCTATAGAATTTAAAATTCATGATTTCAATGCACACCTAAAATCCCAAATCAAACATACCCATAATGTCAATCACTAATGTCAATTTTCTAAATTATTTTCTTAGGGCTTAATTGTGAATAAAATCACAATCTTTTCAAAAAATTGCAATTAAATCTTAAATTTTTTAATTTTGGTGAATAAAATCATACATTTATAATTTTTTGTAATTCGAGCTTGTAGACATTATATTTTTTGATTGTGAATAACGGGACAATAAAATTGAAATAGTAGAGTTTACGGGAAATATAGAACTTCATCTTTATAACTTGTTTTCAGACTGAAAATCATGTTATTCACGGCCAAAATTTAAGAGGTATACTACATGTAATCTTAAATTGCAAAAATCAATTAGAATGAGATTTTATTTATTAAATTAAAAAAACATGTATTAAATTACAATATTTAAAAAATATTGTGATTTGATTAAAATAATAAAACATTTTCTTAATAATAAGAGAATTATTCTCCTCAAAAAAAAATAAAATTGAATTATTAAAAGAAACACTTACCAATTACAAGGACCAAAATGAAATTACAGATAAATACAGCTGAATATCCCTCAAATTAAAAAATGCTAATGATTATTAAGAATAATTTGCTCGTAAATATTAATTCATTTATATTATTTTTCCAAAAAAAAAAACCCTATCCCTATTTATTACAATCTGACTAGGATAAATCCCGAAGGCCAGAGACGGATAAGATCGTCAATAATGTCCCCATTTTTTGTCTACAACTCAAACACGTACACAAAACAAATTTCAAGATCAGGACCCCTTTGATTGATCCACCATTTCATTTCTTGTCCCCACATCTCTACATCTATATCTATATATATACATATTCATTTTCATATTTCGTATAAAAAAACTCTTCTTAATCTTCTTTCTTCGATTCCATTATTGCGTGCCCAAAGTGTCATTTCAAAGCAAAAAAGCTCGATTGCTCTGTTATTAAATTAATTCAATCATTTGGGTTTCTGTTATATTTTAATAATTTTCAAGGGAGGTATTTTTTGAAAGGTGCTCTGTTTTCTTCCCCTGTGGTTTTCACATTGGTGGCAGAATCTTTATATAATTGAGAGTGGTTGTGGTTATTGCATCGTGGGATTTTTTAAAATTGCAAAATCTTGAATTTTTTGTTGGGGGGAAAAATGGCTGCTGCTGTTGGATGTGGTTCTGCGTCTGGTTCTTGGGGGCAATTTAGGGATAATTTGTCAAGAAAAAATTTGAGGAATAATAATGGGAAAAAGGGATTTAAGGTTTGTTGTATTTCTTCTGCTGTTGTTAATGGTGATCCTTACAAGACTTTGAGGATTCAACATGGTGCTTCTGAATCTGAGGTTAAGAAGGCTTTCAGGCAACTTGCTCTTCAGGTAATTTTTTGGATTTTTAAATAAAAAAATTATTAGTTGGTTGATTTTTATTTTTGTTCAAAATGTTTTCTTTAAGAATTGGAAATGTTTGTGCTTGATATTTGTTGATATTGATCCTCTGATGCAAAAAATTTTATGCCATTGAATTAGGAGACAAGTTTAAATGTTTTTCTGTCAAAAAAAAATCATAGTTTTAATTCATATATAATCTTGGGTTTTCTGTAAATTATTTTAATTTTAAAACTGAAATTTCTGGGAAATGATTTCTGATCATAATTCGTGAAAATTCATTTAAGTTGACCATTTCCTTGCCTTGATTAATTGTATTTAATTCTCTTTGATACTTATCCCCTGTGCAAATTTAGTGGTCTTAAAATAAGGTTAGGTCTTGTATGCACAATGTGTATGGTGTACTTACGATGCATTTTAGAAGCGTGTAACTTGTTATATTGAAAAGTGTGAATTATTTACATAGAAAAATGTAACTGTTAATATGAGAATATAGTTGCATATTTATGTTTGGAATAGTTGCACGTTCTGTTTTGTATAATTGTACGCTTTTAAAATGCATTATAAATGCACGGTGCACTCGGATGCACACGAGACTCAATCTTAATAATTAATGTCTACAAGATTTTTGTGATTCGTTTCCTTAATTTGAAGAATTAGGTTGTGTATTAATCTTTTTTTTTTCAATATTTGCAGTATCATCCTGATGTATGTAGGGGAAGCAATTGTGGGGTCCAATTTCACCAAATCAATGAAGCATATGATGTAAGTGGAATATATGCATTTTTCAATAATTAGGAATTTATAATAATAATATTTTAATAATATAATTGCAAGTGAGCCCACTTGAAGTAGTTGAATAATACTGTGTGCTGTCTTATATTATTTGGCTTTATATAGTTGGTGGATTGAATAAGTTTCTCTTGATTTGATGTTTGTATTTAAATACATTGAAATGTCACTATTGTGGGTTTTTTTCCCCTTTCAGTTGCTACTTAAATTTCAAAATAATTAAGAAAAAAACATTTCTCTTCATCAATTGTAATAGTTAAATCAAGTTGTTTATGGGTCGCTTTCTAACACCTACATTTTCTCCCCCTTGAGAATACTTTCAAGCTAAAAAATGAGAAGAGGTCTTTGGTTCAATTGACATTTATTCTGGCCTAAATAAAATCCTTCCATTCAAATGCAACTTTGTAACACTTGTGGTCAACAACTAATACTGTCAATATATTCAACTAATACTATTAATATTGACCAAGTAATACTGTTCAATAGTAGCAGGTATTATTCTCACTAAAAACAGCTAATATTGTTCATTGCTAAGTGAACACAACTAATACTGTTAAAAAATAACACCAGTTGTCTGATTCCAATTGTACAATGCAGATTGTAATGAGCAACTTCAACTTAGGGAGGCGTTGAGCGCTGGAGATGGAGACGAACGTTTAAAATTATATTTGAAACGAGCCAATGAGGGGAATGGACGATCAAGATTGGGACATGTGGGAAGAATGGATGGGATGGGAAGGAGCTGGGATTCGAGATTACTCGTCTCACATCAATCCTTACATTTGATCTTTAAGTTCAAATGTCTGTGGTGAATGTTCATATGATTTCTGAAAGGAAAGAAAAAAAACCCCCACATCTTCATAATAATTGTTTAGAGATTAATTGCGAAGATGAATGAGGTTGCCTGTAGATCCCAGTTTCTTTCTTTCTTTGTACATATAATAAAATGTCATTGCTTGATGGAATTCCGGCAACTGTATGTTAACATTTAAATTATGTTACATATCAATGAAAATTATTACATAAGTATGTGAATTGTTGATTTTTCCGATTTTACTTGTTCGCTTTGCACTAAAATTGATACTTATTGAATTGACTTCATCTATAGAGTTACTCTCCTGTGCACAATTGATGTAATTGAATTCAATTTTAATTTGAATGAAATATGCACTTTAATCCCTAAACAATAAAATTTCATTAAGCGAATAAAATTTATTTATTAATTCATTTAAAAATTCATTTGCTATTAATATTCTCTCATATCAAAAGTGAAATTTTTTAAACATACAATTTATTTATATTAAAATATATAACTTTTTTTTTATACACCATACAACTCAAATGTAATGTGAAATTTTTTAAACATACAATTTATTTATATTAAAATATATAACTTTTTTTTTATACACCATACAACTCAAATGTAATTACATTTGAGTTGTATGGTGTATATAAGACTCTATCGGCTCTTAGTTTCCAAGTAAGCTTGATTCAAAAATTAATAAAAATAAAAAGCATAGAGAAATGAATATGCAGATAAAGGCTTAAAATTAATAAAGTGTAGCAATTGAATGATAGAAATGTATTGGTTTCAATTATAAGGCCTCTCTTTACCTGCAGTGCTTGGTTTTGGGGCAACTTTAATTGCTTAATGATATAAATCACCACAATGATTATTAATGTATAATAATTTACTCGTAAATATTAATTCATTTATATTATTTATTTCTAGCATTCAATATTATTTGTTGAAAGACTTTTATCTCATCTAAAAGTTTGAATTTATAGAGTTTTCTAATTTGTTTTTCTTTTACATATGTTCCAAATTGTCTTTGAATTTTTTCTTACTCCATCATCGTGTAGACAATTTAATATGGTTAAAGTTACTTTCATTGGAAATTTAATTCAGGATACGACGTTTGAGCCAAAAATACTGACACCATTAAAAAAAATCATCTTATCCAAAAGTCTAAACTTGTAGAGAGATATGTGATTAATTCATTTGAATTGGTCTGCATGTTCACCGTGAAATTAATTTTTTTTTTACAGGTAATATCATTTTGTAATATTCCAAGTCACGCTCAATCACAAAAGGAATCCAAATCTCTAATTCCAACTCACTTCAGCCAATCCATCACAATCGAATAATCAAGATCCATTCACCAATTTTAATCTTAATTTCAAGTCCAAAATTAAATCTTTTAACATCATTTGTAACAATCACTCATGAGACCACTTCCTGGTTACCAATCACAGAAAGCCAATTTGTTTTCTGCGCACGATCAAACAATTAATAATCCCCCAAACCCAAATTCAGGTTCATAAGTTTTATCATCTCAAAAATCTTTGGAAAAATCTTTAATTTACAATCAAATTAATTGTAATTAGTGAATGTAATGTAATATGGGTTAAGATGGAAATTTAGTGGTTAATTGGTTGGAAAATAAATTTGAAAATTACAAAGTGGTTCTAAATGGTTCACCCGGCCCAAATAGGTTATAATTTAGGGTTCATTATTTAGTGTTTAGGGTGTAGATGGTTGGTTTAGGGTAATTTTATAGATTTTCATACAAGAAAATTTTCACACTAGACCTACTTGAAAAATATAATTCAAAAGGCTAGGTGTCATATGTAACTGGCACTCACCCCAATCATACTCAGTCACTTAAATTCGGGTCATATATAAAATAAAGTGTAGATATTAGATATGCAAATTATATTCTAAGTTGGGCGTGCAAGACCCGCAACCGAGTAAGAAAATAGAGGAAGACGTGCGGCGGGCAAACGCAGTCGATGAGACGATGGCAGCCAAACTAGTTGATGAGTTTATCATAGTTTAATTTTGTCGCCCTTTTCGTCTGCTACTTCCCATGGGGTTATGACTCTTTTGTTTATTTTATTTTTTTCCATTGTTGTGGACTGAAAATTGAAAATGCGATACATAATTTCATTGAGTAGAAGAATTAAGGGCAAGATGGCTTAACTGTAATCCAATTGTGTTGATTAATGGTGAGATTTTGGGGAAAATTTTGTGGTGGTTCCTTTTTTATGGTGGGTTTGTTGTACTTTTGAAATTCATATTTAATGTGCAATAGAATTTATTTACTATGATAAAAAAATGCATTTGACATTATCAATCTCGTGTAATTTCATTCTCTCCTCTTCTTCCTTTCAGATTCTTCGTATCTGGGCATTTTTCATTGTTCTTAACATTTGAACTGAAATATGCAACTACTTATACTGAAACATGCAACATCATATTACAAAAATATGCAACTTCATATTACTGAAATGTGCAATCCAATAATTAGTTGAACTTTTCAGCTTTTAGCTAGTTGCATGTTTTTATGTTTACTAGTTGCACGATTTAATATTAGCTAGTTGCATGTTTCTGTGTTATATAGTTATGTATTCTCTATCAGCTAGTTGCATGTTTCTATGTGTTCTAGTTACACGATTCAATATTAGCTAGTTGCATGTTTCCGTATTATATCCTTGTATGTTTATGTATTAGTTAGTTGCATGTTTTTGTACAAGCTAGTAGCATGTTTATGTGTTATATAGTTGCATGTTTACTAGCGTTAGTAAATAATAATTTGTTTTGCATAGTTTTATTTTTTTATTATAAGTAGTTTTTTGGAAGTAAAGATTAGCTAGTTGCATGCTTATGTGTTTTCTAGTTGCACGGTTTAGTATTAACTAATTACATGTTTCTATATTATATAGTTGTATGTTTTTGTATTAGCTAGTTGCATTTTTTGTGTTATCTAATATATAGTATGTTTATGTATAGATATATTCCCCAAATTAATAAAAAAAAAAAAACTGATTTTTCCCTACCTGGGATTTGAACCCAATACCTATTGGCTTGAGAAAAGAGAGTTCAGCCACTGGGCTGCAAATTGAAAATGAGAAAACATTCGACATAGTAAGGATTAAAATGAGAGAGTTCAGCCACTGGGCTGCAAATTGAAAATGAGAAAACATTCGACATAATAAGGATTAAAATGAGAATCGCGACCCATTTTTTATAATGGATCCAAGTGTACGGTGCACCCTAGTGCGCAAGAGACCCACTCAATTCAAAAAAATGAATATAAAAGAGAATTTTTTTTTTTTAACAAATATAAAAGAGAATTTAAAAAGACTAGTAACATGGGCATACCAACACCTGTAAAAACATGCCTCTTCTCATTCTGTTTATATTGGGGGCTTGCAAATTCGGGCAGCCCATCAAGCTAATTAATATTCTTGGGCTTGATTGAATCGGCCCAGATGATCATTTTACCAACAAAAGTACAGCCCAACACAATTTTATTTGGGCTAGCGGGCTACATGTGTTAGCACATGTTAGCCCATATCAATCACCAAAATTTTATTTTAAGTAAAATATATTTATGAATTAAATTTGTGTTCTAGTGAAAATAGTTGAGTTTAAAAATACTTATAACTCATTAATTAATAATCCAAAAAAAGAATCGGATCAATCTAATATAAATGAGTTTGATCCACATGAACCAAATATCATCTTTATGAACTTAAATTATTTTACCAATTTATCTCATTTTCAACACATTTTTTTAAATCTCTGAAGTTGACACATATTATACTCTGGATAGAATCAAATGTCATGAATTAAAAATAAAGTTCATAGCATGAACCAGGTCTATACAAGTTTTGGTCATATAAATATTATAAATATTATAAAGATTTGGTATATGCATCCAAAGTCCTAGATAATAGGAAAAAATTAAACGCAAGTGAACATTTTTCATACGCTCATGGATATACCCGGAAGGACCGAAGAGTATTTCAGTTATACCTGCAAAAACTTGCTTCGCTCTTAAACCTCTCTAATCTACTGATGATTTCTTTAAATCACTGCTCATTTTTTGTTGGCCATGTAGGTATGAAATTAAACTTGGAAAGTATTTTTATCACATCTATTTATATTAACTATTAAAAAAAACCTATTATTAATTTAATACTACATTTGTCCACCAATCTTATGTATGTCTTTTACACGCATTTTTAGAGCGATTTTTGTATTAGTAATTAAAATGATAAAGTGACTTTTTAGGAGGTGTATGATAGATGAGTGGCTTCTTAAAAGTCATTTTATCATTTCAATTATTAATACAAAAATGAGCTAAAGAAAAATGCGATGTACAAAAAATCAACGAATATAAAATTGCCGGAAGCGGATGAAGTTGTAAAATTCATATTTAGGTGCAACAAGTGCACTATTTAATTAAAATAACTATAATATTGTTAAGTGAAAGTTCAAAAACTCGGTCACACTTTGGTAAAACAATTTCAAAACAATATGAAGAGTATATATAAATTAAACGGGTCGTCAAAATTGGTTGTATTTTGAAAATGTGCAAAAAAACGATCAACTTATTTTTACTTAAATAAAAAACAGTTGAGCGTTTTTGATGTAAACAAAGTCCAAATTTACGCGTTTAAAAATATATTTGAATTTTGAATACATCTTCACAAGATAAACAATTTTGTCATATAAGATATGACGTTAGGTTCGGATAAAGAAAAAAGGAAATGAAAGCGTTGTAATTAATTTAGATAACACAATAGGAAGAATGGATGATTTTAGGATGTCCCCACGCATGAGCTCAAGGCGTGGCTTTTAATACGCATGAAGCTTTCATGTCCAAATCTCTGCCTTTGCTCCCATTTTTCTAATACTAAATCAGTAACACTAAAGCTATATGCATGGCCTGCTTAAATTACTAATATCCCCTGTATTATTAATAGGGAGTTTTTCTTGATGATGTATCAACTCTACATTAATTTAATCGGACATGGAATTCATTTTAGGGAAGTTTAGTGTATAGATGACATATACATTAATAATAAATCCTACACATGCCACTAAAAAATAAATTATATGCCAGATTTTATTTTTAGATATCTTAAACAATCCCCTATATATCCCTCTAGGCTAGGTTTGTATACTACCAGATCGGGAAATCATGTTTCTCATAGTGCATTTTAAAAGATGCAATTTGTTATGTTGAAAAGTCGATTTATTTTACGACTAGAAAAGTGCTATTTGTTAATATGAGAACATAGTTGCATGCTACATTTGGAATAGTTGCAAGTTTACCATTTTGTATAATCGTTAAGACGAGATATTCTAAAATGCATTTGAAAGATAAATATTATTCTTTTTTGTGATACAAGAGACCCAATCGATGCCTCTATATACTAATATTGGGAGTTTTTTTTTCCATTGATGTGTCAATATGTTTATATATTAATTTAACCTATGTGTCATTCAACGATTAAATTTGAAAAAGACACATGTCATTTTTATAAGTTATTTTTATAAAATGTGTAATTTATATTTATTATTTTTATGTTTTATTTAATTATATAATATTATTCATTTATCTTTTTTTTTGGTAATTTTTGTTTGACTTAAATAAAATATTCATTCCAAATGTATTTTATCTTAGCGTGAATTATATTCAATTATCAATTTCTTAATAAATAATTTTATTTTATAATTTCTCTTATGTATATCTTAACATAATTTATGTGGCAAAAATATTTTATATTATAATTCATTCACTTTTTTTAATTATTACATGTTAATTAATTTATTAGTCTTTTCTTAGTCGATTTATTTTGTTTTGATTTGTATGTTTCAACTTCATATTAACATGGATAAATAATATTTGACACAATAATCTTATTCAAAAGTTTAAAAAAATTTACTAATATACTCCTTATAAAATTATTAATTCATATTTAGTGCATTTATGCACATATTTATATTTTTAATTATTAAAAATATTACAATTTTTAATTAGAAAACGGCTTAACATGCTAGCACTAAATTAATATAACTGTATAAAAGCAGCAGCAGCCAAGTTTAGAGGGAATTTTCTGAGCGCGTGGAGTACTACTCTCTGTCTTGTGAAGGCGTGTATCACACACCCTTATATATGTGTGAACAGTAACTATCTGATGTATCTTTTAATATTTTATTAAAATGTGTCAGGTAATAATTACTCTTGCAGTCAAAAGTAATATGATAAAATAATAATCCAATTGAACACATCACTCCTACATAAACGTGAATATTTTAAATTTACTCCACATATAAATCAAAACTTCTTTGGGAAGCCATTCAAAGTGACCTCTCATATTCTTTGTGGACAGTATAAAAGTCCTGAGCCCTGTTGTCAAAACTCACCATTTTTTCGCAAGTTATAAACTTATAGCAAGTTGTAATTTCATTAGTTTTTCCAATTTGTATTTCTTCTACATATGTTCCAAATTAATCTTTTTTTTTTCTCATCTGCAGATATTGGCATCAATCTTCTGATTCGGTGAATCTGTCATTTCCACCTGCATATGAAACAAGAGAACTGCTTAGGACAAGAGTTACATTTTCAAAATTCAGATGTGCACCATTACATTTAACGATATGTAAGTAGTACATAATATACTTATTATCTTTCTCTTCTTTTAAAGGAAATAAGGGTTCTTCCTCACAACTTCAAAGGTATTAGAAGACCCATTACTTATTTGTGAAACAATCTGAATATTTCTCAGAGTAAAACAATCTTAATATTTCTCAGAGTAAATGGTATGCTTATTTTTTAAAACTCATTCTTTTATTGTTAAATTACATTAAAAGTTGTAATAATTCTTCTTTTTCTTATTTCAACTCTATATTGAATATATTTTCGCATATATAGTATTAAACACAACACATGTACTATTAAAAGGGTGCACTTAACTTTATGATACTCAAAGCTGCAATTTTTTGAATTAATTCCTCATTGATTGTCACTGTATAAGTATATGGGACGCACAGAACAGTCCCTTGCATATATAAAAATATCACAATTAAAATTAAGGATGAAAAATAGAGAAAATTAATAATTTGAATACCTGATATTTTTTCTCATGATGGAAACAACCATGTACGCATGATCGTACACCAATAGATCTGAAAAATTAAGACACTTCATCAGGAAAAGGAGTTTCCAAATTGGCATATCTATGTGAAAACATAGATCTACAGCTCTAAATCGTACTTGGAGAAAAGTAGTGTTTGAAGATGAATTTAATAAAGAAGTTTTGATTAGATCTCAAAAACCCGAGTATGACATGTTCAGGATAATCTTGATAGATTGAGTCAGGTTTTAGTATAGATTATTCAGGAAGTTATCTGCACCATGTATAGTCAGCAGATATAGATCAGGTTAGATTTTGAAGACACTGAAGACTCAGTATGTCACTAAAGACAATAAAGACTCAGTAAGTTTTTGAAAACATTGAAGACTCAAGATGTCATGAAGACATCGAAGACTCAAGAAGAAAACAAAATCTCGGTATGAGTTGAAGACTCGAAGACTTGAAGAAGATAGTTCTTGAAGACTCGAAGAAATACTCAAGATAACCTGAATGTTCAAATGCACTGAAAATAATCTATCTGAAGACTACAAAAATTGAGAAAAATGCAAATATTCAGAAAAGTAGATATTGCCCATAACATTCATATGCAGACAAAAGGAACTAAGTCTAAGTGTTGTTTAAGTTTGTCTCGTTCAGAGAGATTGACCAAAAAGAGTCATTTTGTTTGTCTACATTCACTGAAGACAAGAACCAATTAGTGGAAGACAACACTGTACTTTATTGACACTGAAAGCGACAGGACCCTGAATCATGTCAGTAGTACTAAGTTCCAGACTGCAAAAATTGGTGATTGGCTACATGACTGCATATTTCCTAAAACATGCAAGGGAGTATTCAAACCCTAAATATAGTCGTTCATCAAATACCAGCAGAGGAAACCCTTGATACTATCTTCTCCAACGGATAGTTTTTTCAAGAGTAACCTTGGTGAAGGTTGCCTATAAATACCAGTGACCTTCTACATTGAGAGGGTACGAGAAATTTCAAAGCAACTCAAGAGCTCATTCGTATTATTGCAAATTGAAGCACTCGAAAAATCCTAGAATTTCCCAAGTGTTTCACATTGGAGAGAGCTCACTATTCTAAGCCTAGAGTGATAGATATATCCAAAACTTAGAAGAGATATCCTAGCCTTTGCATTAGTTCTTATTGTAAAGGATATCTCACCCTAATTGGAAATCAACCCAAAACCCAAACCCTTTGTTAAGCTAGTTTGTGTGTGTTTTGTTGGTGAGTTAGAGTTGTAAAGAGTTAGTAAGCTACAGTGAGTTAGCCAGAAAACTCTAGAGAAGAAGTTAGTAAAAGCTACTTGTGGTAGTCGAACACTTGTGTGTGTTTGAGTTAGTGTCGAGGTCACCATAAAACTCAAGGTAGAAAGTGAGTAAGCTACTGATGAGTTAGCCGAGAAAAGCTTTAGGAAGTGGTTAAGGAATTTCTCGAAGATCGAGAGAGAGTGGACGAGGAGCTTGAGTTTTTCGAACAACTATAATTGTTTTGTTGTTTTACTTTTGCATCTTTGCATTATTATATATTTGCATGTTTTTCACCGAAAAGCATAGTTTCATCGATATTGATTGGAACCAATCCAATTGAACTTGCATCAAATTAATCACGCCTTAATCCTTTGTTTTATTGAAGGGAAGATTTTCAGCAAAGCTAAAACGAGTATAAACTTAGGGCCAACCATTCCGCACAATTGAGTAGCTAGAACAGATAATTACCAAACTGAACTAACTCTACTGAGGGTTCAGTAAGATAATTATTTGATCCAAGTGCCTCAGGATCTCTGATAAACTCAGGCTCAGTTGGGCTAATAAAAGCTTCAAAGTTTTTCGGTAATCATTGTCTCAAGAGACTTTGACTCGGGGCAATCCGCGGTTTCTCGAGGCAAAATCATTAGGATAACCGCAACCCATCGACCAAATTGAAAGAAAAGTTTTAAAATTTATTAAACACGTGTATTCCCCCATACACGTGTGAGACTCGTTAGCACCGAGACCAACAAGTAGTAACAACAAAATTATGACCTCAATAAATAATAATTGAAAAAGTATATATATACAAACCTTATTAAATAAGAAGCAGAATGGTTTTCTTTTTTCTTGAATGTGTGTCACCAACAAAATTATTGAAAATAGAACTAAGTAGAAATGGGCAAAAAAACTAAATAAGAAAAGGAAAAACAACTGGAACTCAAGATTCGTCGACTTTGAGAATCAGATCTGCCAAGATACAACTTTGATCATATACAATATGCGGTAATTCCACTAGATCCGTCGAGTTTAAGGTAACATATATAGAAATTAAAGATATGAAAAATCAAATTGTGCATAAACAGACACCTTAATATCTGTATATGTCCTAAATGTACGAAAACTTCATCTCAAGAAAACTTGGTGAAGAAAGAAAAAATGGCAGATCAGAAAATAGAATATCTATTGTAGGCTTAAACAAATGAAACTTCAAAATAAATTTACAAATGTTAAAAGAATTTCATCTTCTGGATTTTCACTAAGAAGAGAAAGAGAGGGTTGATGACAGAGAATCTGTGGAATGTGGCGACAAATTAGGTTAGTGCATAAGATGTCTCTAGGTTTTGTTAAGCAACTTATGGGCCACATTAAAAAAATCATTTTGAAGGACCAAATGAGGCTAACATGTATAGGCTTGGCACAATTAATCCTCCATCTATGTGGTATACTTCGAATCACTTTTTACTATTTTCAAGTATTTCTAATTAATATTGTTAAAAAAAAAAAAGTAATACTAATTAATATCACTTATTAAATTTCCTTCCTTTTGTTATTAGTATTCAATTATATATCGTATTATACTTATATTTTTTGTGGTTTTTTTTTTTTAAGGTATATTTTTGTATATAGATGTTGCATTGCATATTGAAATTCATTTGACATTGGTTACGAGAAAAAATAGATCAACAAAAAATTATTCAACACATGCCTTATAATAAATGTTAAATATATATTATTAAAATTAAAGATACGACATTATAAATAAATGTATATGTATAAAATATTTTTTGACAATACTATTAAAATTTTAAATATTAATTTTAAAATGTGTCGCACTCGAAAATACTAGTGATAAATAAAATGGTGTACCTAATTATGATGACTAGTACGATTTGGGCCTATTTCTGGATCAGACTAGTCAAAAAAGATATAGTCAATAATCTTACTTTCTCTACATTCTAAAATCATGCATCTTTATCTCAGTAGAGTCTTTCAGTAACATACTTTGTATTGTAAAATATAGAATAAACGTAAAAGAAAAAGAAAAAAACACGGATTGTTTTTTACGGGTTTCGTCCGGAAGGACTACCTTTGGGGCAACAAAAAGCCAAAAGGTTTTTTCATTTATGATCTCTGTCTTCTCTATTTTAAGGCGTTACAATGAAAAAGATATTTATAATAACAATTGGGCTGAAGCCCTAAAAGCCCTAAAATTCATGTGTCATAAAGCCCACTAATAATACTAACATAAAGTAATGTCCACCAAAATAGATTATTTATAATACTCCCCTTGGACATTACGACGTGATGTTCAAGCCTAACTAAAATTTCGTTAGAATAATTTAAAGAGAAAAACTTAGTAAAATAAGAAAATGTACAACTAATGATCTTCTAATTCAATCTTCAAAACGATCCCACTGAAGACAACAGTCTTCCAAGCCTTTTTTATTATGCTTTCACACTCTTCAGGAGTTCATGCAGGTAAAAGAATTTAGGGGATATATGATTTGTCAAGTTCTCTTTTGCATCCCTATTATTCATATGGGCAACAAAAGTTGCATTTTCCTCCTAATGGATGATAGGAGATATACCATAATAACATGAATTATAAATATATTTAAATTAAAATATTGCAAACGTCGAAGATACTGAACATATGCTTTAAACTTTTACAAGACCTCCTTATAGGAGAAACACTAACTTAATCTTGCAAACAAATTCAATATAAATTCAATATCGGATTTGGTGCAGTTCTTAAAATATAGTAATGCACTAAGGACACTCTGATAAGGAACATCTGATCCTAAAATGTCATATGTGTCTTTTTTAAGTCCAAATTTATCTTTATCCACTTCAAGGGATCGAACAATTACCAGTGTGCTAAGTAGATGAAATTTAATATAAAATCTCTCAAATACCTTCTCCAAGTAAATTAACTGGTATATAAAGATTCATTTTGCTTTAGGGAAGTGCTCGATCTGCTAGTCGAGACAATACTTGATCTCACCAACGTTTTATTTCAAAATTCAATCTCTAAGATTAAATTAGCTTTCTTTGATTTCCTTACTTGTTCCAACAATATTTAGATTATCACCAGAAACCGAGATAATACAAACACCACCAAAATAATTTCTTTAAAAACACGTAAGGAAATATTTCAATGTTTATTTATTCCTTCCTCGGGAGGAATTAATTGAGTCGATCGTGAAATATTCGACCCAAATATTTTATGTCATATAATGACCTTTGTACTTTTAATGTCGTAAATAGTACGATTCTAACCATTCCTCATCAAGAGAATTTTATATTCATCAGGGATCTTCATATAAATATTGACATATATTGATCAATATAAACATGCTGTCACAATGTCTAATCTCGCTTTGTACCTCATTACATCATTATTCTCATTTTCTTTTCGTACATATACACATTTATATCCAATAGGGATAACGTTTCGGGGTGTATGTACGATATAGTCAAGAATATTAGCGAGTCGAGTTTTGCCTCAATTGCTTCTTCCTATTTTACCCAGTCAAAGCGCTTCCGGCTCAACTATTGACTTTTGGGTACTGGATCCAGATTTTTAATAGTGAGAGCAATTATGACAACGAATAAGTTGTCGACAATATTGGTAAATTTCTCCTGTATTTATAATTTAAATATTTATAAAAGGGGAATAATCAAGATATGCAGTGGGTCGGATTTGAATTTGATTAGCACCATTTAAAATTTCATGCTCCCAACATGATATAACTAAGTTGAAATACTTCAATAATAGTCTAGTAATTATTTTGATAAAATCTATTAGTAATTCAACTAAACCATTCTCGATGTGGACGAGATTAAATGCTCAATTTTAATTCTCAATGTCATATAATAATCATTAATGTCATCAAATCGACATTAACCATTCAAATGGATTTATTTGATGATAAGTAGGAAATTGTGCATATTTTTAGTTGTTTAAGTGCAATTTTATTGTACTCGATTATGTTAGAATTGCATATTTTTCTACTTATTTGTATTTTGATGATGAAATTCTACACTTGATCTATTTGTTGTGTTTTTTTTGGGTGATTTTAAGATCTTTTTGGAACACTTTAATTAAGTCTAAAACGAACTACATGAGAAGATATATTGAACCTGAGCTGATCGTTTTGATACGAAGAAAAAGCCCAACACCGGAAGACGAGTGCTGGGCCACGCAACTATACATGAAATAATGCCCACGAGTCAAGGATTAGAGTTGACCAAATTGTTAATTGCGTGGAAAAGGCTACAGGCTTTGATTAAGCCCATGATTAAATAATTGTTGATCAAGGATATTGGCCACGTTATGCTGATAGATAAAAAAGGCTTTGACCAAACCCCATGATGATACTAATTGACCTAATACATATAAAGCCTTGGAAAGAAGAGTTGCACGGCAGGTTTTGGAATATATAGCAGAATCACGACGCCAACTTGGAGAGGGCATACAGGACACGGCTGCGGTTTTTAGAGTCTTATTTAGTTAGTTTTATTTTATCCCAATTCTGAGAATTTTTTGAACCCGTGCTTAATTTTGATGTTTTGATTCAAGACGTTTATGATATTTGTTTTTGGATTATTTAATTTATCTGGTTTAAATTCTTGCGTATTGGAATTAATTGATTTAGATTGATCACCTAGGTTAATTGTTTTAATATACTTGTTAAGTCTAAGCATGTAATCCGTGTAATTGTTATATGTGGAGACTCTTGGTAACAACTAGTGGATTCACTAGGGTGAATTAGACCAGGGTTCTTTACGAATCGCGTATTTAAGTGTCTTGGGAATCTGTTTGCTCTCTATCCTAGGGTTTAATGCTTTTAATTGGGTTAAATCTACGGGCTAACCTAGACTTCTTAGTTAAAAATATTTTCTTGAAGGGACATCTTTCCATTTAAATAAACTTAAGGGATAAAACCGAAAAATCGAAGCGTTTTTTATTCCTGAGGGGCATTAATCTTGAAATCGAATAAAGTAAACGTTGAGGTTGATATATCATGTTAAGTCGGGGGATGAATGAACCGTGAGTTGGGATACTTACCTATTATTAAATTTTATTTATTTAATTAATTGTTGGTTTCTTAGTAATTTATTATTTTTATTAGTAGTTATAAAAATCCAAACCAACCCCCCCTTTTTGTGTCCCGTGTTTGTCCTCATAAATTCATACAATTAGCATATTAATTATTCTACGTTCCTGTGAATCGACCCCTTACTTGTCACTACTACTAGTTAGTAGGGTAGATTTTGGTATTTATTTTTGTCGCACCTCGACAATGCTGTCAAATAATCCAAAATTTTAAGTTCAATAATATTTGACAAAAAAAATGCTTTAGGCAAATTATATCAGTCCACAAGTATCTTCATGACTCTGTTCAAGAAAATAAATGATACAATTCCAACTTTGGTATGAGAATGTCTTACTATAAATTTTTCTTTGCACAAGCCCCACAAATAAATTAATTTGCATAAGGGATTATGTTATTTGACATACTATGTAAAATAGAATTAGTCAAAATCCGACTTATCATATTTTGAACCGCTCATGTCATAATTTGAATAAATTTGCTTCAGGCAAATTAGTACATTATTCAAAGAATCATCATTTCAATTTTCAATGTTCCTATTTGCTTCGGGCAAACTAGTACGATGTGATTCTATTTTGCTCATAATTATTTAAGGAATCAATTTAAGTGGAAGAATTTTCATGTATGATTTATACTGTTTCCACTCAAAACAGGTATAGTAAGGTGAATTTCAACATGAAAAGTTCAAGTCAAGAAGTAATACAGTGAATAGCAAGTTTGCTAATTTTTCTTTTAGTTATACAAGATAATATTTTACTATAATTTACTATAAGGAAAACTTGATATAAGCTTTCGTATGTAGTTCAGATTCTACAAATTTTTAATGAATCAAATCAGCCATAAGAATAAGTGATAATAGGCAAATAAGAAATTTTCACAGAATTCCTAATTTCTACAACAAATAATTCTCAAGCCTATATTGCTACAAGCAGATCTAATTGCTAAAATTTAAAAAGGGTTAAGCTTATTTACCAGAGTGGAACCTTACGGTAAGGGTTCCTAACCGTCTAAAGAAAGATTATGCTCGCACGTGTTTACTTTCCCGTGTCATATACTTGGCAATTTCTTCATCCTTAGTCTCGTTTCAAAGAGGTAGGACAACCGAATATGGATAGTAATCAACATTTCGTCCAAAAGAAAACTCAACATAAAACCGGGTTAGCCAAAAATGAGTTGCAAGAGTAATAGAGTCACTTATAAAAATTATAGTCCAATTAAACGACTCAGTGATCTCATAAATTTAAGAATAAGTAGTATGCAATATCTAATTAGGCGTCAAATAATAATGAAATCAGCAAGCAGAAAAGGCATAATATATTAACCGCGCCTAATGCTTTTAAAGTCTACACATAATGCTAATTGTCTGTGATTTGTGCCAAAATTTGCTTTGATGTTGGAACTTTCTGATAGCAAGATCTAATAATTACAAAATATGTGCTTTCGTATATTCTAATTAATAAATTAGGCAAAAGAATATATATATACACAAACCAAATTAACAGGAACTCTAACAACATAAAAACCCCATTAAAATAAACAAAATAATTAAGAATTCAATTATGCCTTCCACTCCACAATCCGTCGAATAATTATACCATTTATTTATTTTATTTTATATTGATATTACCCATTTGAAAACATTAATCTTCAGTCTGATTCTAAAACTCATGGAAACAGAACAACACAAATACCCTTAAACAATTAACTCAACTTTTTCGCGTGAAAGCGTCAGATCAGTTTTTCTTTTTTCAGCATTCTCTAATGAACAAATTCACACATTTCAAATAATAGCATCCATTAATCATCAAAATATTGTAAACATAATGGATATCTATTAAACAATTTACTCTAATCAACAAAAACAAAATCTTAATCCATTAGTCCTTTCCAGACATATGCACAACAAATCACCCAAATTTCAGAGCAATTAGACCATCGGCAATCCGACAAGTATTAAGGTCTACACATATTCGACATTTTTAAAACGGAAAAAAAATGGAAGAGGAAGAGTACCTTGATCTGATTGGGAGGACGTGGAATTCTGAATATGATTTGGGAGGATGCGGAATTAGATTGTAGATCGGCGCTTGCAATCAAGTGGTAGAGAATTCGTGCTGATAACTTGTTGTAAAATATAGAATAAACGTAAAAAAAAAAAAGCAAGAACACCGATTTGTTTACCCAGTTCGTCCAGAAAGACTACATTTGGGGGCGACCAAGTCAGGAGGGTTTTCACTATGATCTCTGTCTTCTCTATTTTACGTCGTTACAATGAAAAAAATATTTATAATAACAATTGGGCTGAAGCCCTAACACTCATGTGGCATAAAACTATTAATAATACTAACATAAAGTAATGTCCACAAAAATAGATTATTTACAACATTTCGGTCCTCTTTCACGTTACTTAAGAAATGTGAGCCACTAGTTTTGATACAAGATATTATCGTTACTGGCTGGACAATTACACATCAAACTCGTAATCATAACGACCCAATTGTAAGAGCGAGCTCTACTAAATACTAATCTCTCTGTCCTAATTTTGATAGTCCACTTTCCGTAAATAACCTGTCTTAATTTTGTTTGGTCATTTCCTAAAAAGGAAATAAAATAACTTTCAATACTATTTAATACTATTATTTATCTCCACCAAACCCACTTACACTATTTAATATTATTATTTCCCTCCATCAAACCCACTTTACACCATTTAATATTATTATCTTCTACTTTTTTTTAATCACTGTGTCTACAGTAACTGGATAATTAAAAATAGGACGGAGGGAGTAATTGAGATATATTGGCCCTGAGCCAAGTGGATCAGATGTTTCTTTTATTCTTTTTCTTGGCGCAGTTGGGATTAAATCTTGGACATGAACAAGTAACCTCGCCCGTGGAGTAAATCACCCCACCTACGTTAAAAAAAAAAAAAAATTAGAGATGAAAATTATGGACATCATATGGCTTCATTAAAGTGCATCTAATATCAGTGGTGGCAACATAATTAGAGACGAAAATTGATGATTTTGTTATTAATTTCCAGCGTGATGCAGTAATTAAAGATTCACCAAGGCTGGTGAATTTTTCAATTTAATCCTTATAAAAATCAATCGACATAGTAGGTGAGAAATATATATATGTATTCTCATTAAATATTATATATAGTAATAAAATTATTAAAGTGGGCCATGTCACCCATCACACCTTCCAATTCCATGGATCCGTTGTGTAAAATGTTACCGTTGATTCAGCATAATAATATATCCAATTCTCACAACTTTAATAGTACCCCCACCTCCCTAGCTCATTGGCCATTACACCCACCAATCATGTACACCGCCGCCGCCGTCCTCCTCCTCCTCCTCTCCTCCGCCGCCGCCACCGACCACATTGTCGGCGTCAACAAGGGCTGGAACCCCGGCATCAACTACACCCTCTGGGCCAACAACCAAACCTTCTACGTCGGCGACCTCATCTGTAATCACTCTCGTTTCCTTTCCTGTCATTAAAGACTTTTATTAAAAACTACTCCGTATAATATAATGTTGTTATAATTATATGTCAATTTTCTTGCATGGACTGGGTCGATTTCTCTCTGTTTTCAGCATTTAGGTACCAGAGAAACCAGTACAACGTGTTCCAAGTGAACGAGACGGGGTACGATAACTGCACGATCGACGGCGCGACGGGCAATTGGAGCAGCGGCAAAGACTTCATTCTGCTGGATAAGGCCAAGAGGTATTATTTCATTTGCGGGACTGGCGGTTGCTTTTCCGGTATGAAAGTCTCCGTTCTTGTCCACCCGCTTCCTTCGCCGCCAAGCTCCTCCATGGCGGCCGACTCTTCTGCTGCTGCGGCGGCGCGTGGTGGACTTGCTGCGGTTGTTTTGGGTGTGTTTGTCTCTGTTTGGGTTGGATCTGGGTGGATCTAGTATAGTGTTTGTGTGGTAGTGTTTCCTAGTGTGTGAGTTGTTTTGGATAAGGCGATTACTTTAGGTTTTTTTTTTTTTTTTATCATTGATTTATTTACTTCTCATTTTGGAAAATGTGATTTTTTTTTAAATATTAATCTTACATGCGATTTGTGGTTTAATTTATAATTATTATTTGAAGTGACGTAACTTTCTTTTCTCTTTACGTTGATGGCAGGTAGTTTTAAAAATTTCCTGTTAAAATAAAAAAAGTAATTAAAATTTTAGGAATGTGTTGTAACAAAAGTTGTAAATTATATATGTGTGTATTGGATTATAACCCAGTAATTAAGTTTATAAGGGCTTGATAAATTTAGTTTAAACTCTATAATTTAAACAATAAAGGCATGAAATGTGACAGATAGATCTTAAAGAAAGATCCAACTAAACTTGTTTGGCTTCATCCTCGAATTCAAGTTTTGCCAGTTGTCATAACAAAGCCTGAGCATCGGCTTCAATAATAGCTAAACAAGAGTCTAGAACATGGAATGAAAATAAAGCAGAATTAGAAGAAAAAGAGTAATCACTGATCTCCCATAAACCAAGTTTATATTATGAATTTGAATTATTTGGCTAATTTTATTTAGATAAAAACTCGTATGAGACGATTTCATACACGAGGGAGTGTATAAACTAGTACAATCAACACCCTCCTCCCAAAGTGTTAAAAGTGTCTAATGTCCAAATTATGTTCCGTCTCACGCAAGTGTGTCTCTTTCATTTATTCCATCACATTTTTATAACCCACTAAATTATACTCATATCATACCTGAATAGTTTAAAATGCACATGAATTAAAAATAAGATTTATTTGTGAAAAAGTAAAAGGCAAGTGAGCAACACTATTGTCTATTGCCTTATCTTCTAGTCCAAAAAAAAAAGACACACGATCAAACACTTTTGTAAGCAAAATATTGTGAACAATATCACCCAAATTAATAATTGAGATCATACTTCGGATGGAGAAAAGCAAAAATGACAAACTTGACATCAGATTCCACCATAATATCACAAACAACCAAATCTTGGGCATACTCTAACTCATGCCCAATAGCCACCACTTATGCAACGTCGTCCACCTCTAGGTCTCTATATGATAAGGGCTACATATAATTAATATTGTTCAATTTTAATTAACAAAATTTAGTTTGATATTCGACTAAATTAATGCTCTCATTATAACTTGAGCCTTGTTAAAATGTATCTTTGGTTGATATTTTTCATTGCACTATATCCACTATATAATTTCCCTTAAAAAAAATCCACTATATTATTGCTAATTTTTCACCTAAACTATCAAATTATTTTTAACACATTTTTAGGCTATAAACTACTAAATTTATTTTTAGGCCAATTTTTCACAAATTTTAACATGTGCGGCGGATAGGCATGCTAAAAAAAAGGGTAAAAAATTTTGTAGGTTTAAGATCCGAGTTGTCTATGTAGTTTCTGCTTGTGATGATTATATTATTTTGTTGTCGTCTCACCGCTCTTCCAGATCGTGCAGCCTTTAATTTCTCTCCTTATTTGGGAGCCTCTGATTTTATTTTTAGAGTTGAGAGTCTTTCATTTTCTCTCTTTAGTTAAGAGTCTTGATTTTGTTCTTATTTGTGTTGTCTTGTGAAGACATTTCTTTGGTGTCATGTTTTTACAACATAGGCCTCTGAAATCAGATCAGAGAAAGTGGCGTTGACTGCATAGTGGGAGTGGTGGATCGACGAGTGAGAGAATCAATAGTTGGGGTGACTCTAGTGTAGATGATGAATATAACTTGTAAAGTTATACTAAAACAAGGCTCCATTTGGATGGATGGATTTGAAATCCATGGATTTCACACACAAATCACCACTCTTCAATGGATTTACAAATACTTAGATGAGAGAGAATGGAAGAGAGTGAAGGGGGGAGAGAGAGGAAAGGGGTAGAGAGATGAGGGATTTCACAAATGACATGGTTTTGATGAGAATTTGAAATCCCTCAATTTTAAACTAGACTCTCAAATCTAAATATTTATAAATTCATTGGAGAGTGGTGATTTGTATGTGAAATCCATGGATTTCAAATTCATCCATCAAATGGAGCATAATGATTACGTGATTTTTCTTATCTACAAAAAAGTCAATGGTTTTTGGCTCATCATTTTGTTAGAGCGTTTGGGTCATTTCCAAATCCTTATTGGGTCGAGTCTTCAACTGTTGTGGATGCTCTTCTCGATAGTTATTGTTCTTGCATTTGAGCTATAATATATTTTTTTTTTGAAAAAAAAAGGACTAATAACTGAGTCTTTAATCTTTATAAAGTTGAGTTCTTTAATTTTAGTTATAATCTTACAGCTCCGATACCATTATATGAGGGGTGTGTTTTAAGATTTAAGATTTTGGTAAGACACATTAACCAAAAAGAAAATAAAACAAACAAGGAGATAGATCAAACATGAAAGAAACAAAGATAGAATCTAAATTTTAAAGAGAGGATGAAGAAAATACCTATTAACAGAGTACACGGCGGTAGAACAGAGATGAGGATGTACTATTTTTGGATTTTCTGGATTTTTCAATATACAAAATATAAGGTTATATTATAAATCTAAGGGGTAGGAGTTAACTAGATTCTAGGAATCGGAAAGAAAAATTAAGCGGACATGGCTATGAACACTTGATATATTATTTCTAAATGATTGTTGGTGGTTTTTTCAATGAAAAACCCTTACATATATACAAACAAAATAACCTATTTGTACTATCAAACAAAATAGCTAATCTAGTTAGGCTAAAAGTTTTGTATAGCAAAAGAAAAAGTGGCCAAAAGATATTCGTGGCCTACAAAGAAAATAAGAAAAGATACATTGAAAATTATTGTGTAGATTGTCATGGCTGACGTTTTTTAATACACGTGTCAACCAGCTCTTCTTCGTTCTTAGATGTCTCTGTGTGTTTCATCAATTGAGAGACTATCTTCATTGTCTGTATCCCCTTGAGAGAAATTCTGAGTGAAAAGATACAGTTCACCAGTGTTTTTAATATACTTTGATAATCCAATGAATCTCTTTCTCTAGAAAAGGGTAGTAAAAACTTCCAATTGTGAGGAGCCCAAATTTGTAAATAATGTCCTACGGGTACGAGATGGAAATCATCCCAAGGAAAACTTTGGATATATTTAGATTGTTGAAAAGTTTGAATTTTCATTTTATTTCCATCTGTTCCTATTTCGTATGACTCTTTTACTGTCAATTCCTTAAGAGAATATTTTTCTATAATAATAATTCTCTTTCTTGCTGGTCGGTAAGAAATTTTTGAGACTTCAGGAAGATTAGCAAGAATTTTACAATACACTTTTTCCGATGGTCCTAGGGAAGCAATATTCCCTGCAATTAGGAGTAATTTTTCTCCAAGACAATTTAGAATATTTTCAATTTTGTCTGTCAATTTGAACTCTAAAGAATCTATCATACCATTATGATAAAAATTTAAAATATCTTCAGCTGGCATATCGGTTTCATTTAGATCAATTTGTAAGACAAATAATCCAGGCATATCATTTTGATATACTCCATCATCGTCTTTTACTTGTGCAATGTTTTGACTCATATTTAGTTTTTTTGCCAAAAGAAGCCTTTGTTTTAGAGTAACACTTGTATATTTTATTCTAAAATTAGGTCTCGAATTATTCATATAATTCGAAGAGAAACCTAATTCAAGCACTTCATTTTGTAGATTAATTAGATGTTCTGGGGAAATCTTTGAACACTTTTGAAGAGATGATTTGCTCAAGGTCTGGAACTCTATCAAGGACTTGTTTCATAATGCCAATCCATGGTATATCCATTAATCTTGCCTTGAATTTTTCGAATGTATTTTTTGTATTTTTTGCAATTTCTGAACAGGAGGCAGAGTCTCTGATCTTACCTTGATTTAGATCTTTATTTAATTTTTGGATCATTTTTTCCATAGTCTTTATGGTTTCTTCCTTGTAATTCAGAGTTTTTTCAAACAATTTATATATATATATATATATATATATATATATATATATATTTAAAGAGGAGCTAATAAGATTGAAAAACATTTAAACAATCGTTTGTTTCAAAAACATTTTTCTCCTTTAAATGCTGATTTGTTTTGTTAGGTTTTGAAATGTAGATTCAAAATAATTTTGTTCCCCAATAGTGTGAGAATTTGTAGAGAAAGTCTTGTGTGAGATATTGCACACTAATGTTATGTGCAATATAATATAAATAAGATAAAAATACTTCAAAATTCGCGGGTTTGGGCGGGCGGGAGCGCGGGTGGGGCGGACAGTGGGCTTTAGGTTGGCGCAGTCGCATATGTATTTATAGAAGAATATGTTTATCAAATATGTGTTGTAGCCTAGTGGTTCAGGTTTGTTGTTAATGTATTTGGTCGCAGGTTCGATTCCTATTGAACATATAATTTTTTTATTTTTTTTTTGTCAATTTTTTGTGTGTTACTACATCTATATATAAGTGTTACTACATTGTTATATTGAAAAACTTCATATTTTACGTAACACGTAATTAAACATATCGTAACACATAAATATTCATAACGTAACACATTTTTTTGTGTGTTACTACATCTATATATAAGTGTTACTACATTGTTATATTGAAAATTTTCATATTTTACGTAACACGTAATTAAACATATCGTAACACATAAATATTCATAACGTAACATGAGTCACATGGTAACACATGAGTATTCACATAGTATTATGACGATATATGAACAGTGTTACATATTACTAAAAAAACATGTGTTACTACATGAACAAAAAGTGTTACCATATGAAGAAAAACGTGTTACCATATGAAGAAAAACGTGTTACCATATAAATAAAACCAGTACAAGCGTGAAAAGAAATCCTCAGTCCAAAATTACAGATTTAAAGAACAATTTGATGTGTTACTACATGAACAAAAAGAATGTTACCATATGAGCAAAAGAGTGTTACCACATAAATAAAACCAGTACAAGCGTGAAAAGAAATCCTCAATCCAAAATTACAGATTTAAAGAACAATTTGATGTGTTACTACATGAACAAAAAGAGTGTTACCATATGAGCAAAATAGTGTTACTACATGACAAAAATCAAGACAGACAAAGAAAAAAAAAATATTCATCATTAGATTTATTCTGAACGGCGTGAAAAAAGAGTGCATAAGGATCTGAATTTCATCACACACTTTGTGTTGAGGGGTAATCCAAACACCACACACATATTCTCTATTATTCTTGTAGAATCCACATCGAAATCCAAACTGAATGACCTGGTTTCATCCAATGATCAGAACGAATCGAAGAAAAAATAAATTGGACAAGAAATTAGGGCACGAGCGATGGAAGGAAGAAGAAGAAATATGGTTTGTTGCGGCGATGGAAAAAGAATTTGGAAGTTCCTCAAGGAAGAAGAAGAAATCTGGTCTGTAGCGGCGACGCGAGGAAGAAGGCCCATAAGACCAAATCAACTGCTTTTTTCTAACGACCGGTCGACGCGAAAAATAAAAAAAAAGCCCAATTAAACTACTGATTTACATATAATTTGGTAGATGCAATATTGCATACAAGTTTTTGTCGAATTTGTATTATTTAGGTGAACCATAAATAATTCCAAACATGTTAAATTATATTAGTATTTAATTCGAAGGACCATTGTTTGTAAAATTAAATACGTCCAACTACTCAAGTAGACCTTATTTCAATTACCTTTGCAGGTTTCATGTCCCTTTTACATTTTCTCACACTTGTAAACTAATCATACTTGCAAGATTTCTTCACTTGTAGTACAAATAATTTTGTGCAGAATTCTTGTCCCTTTTACATTTTCTCACTTGTAAAATAATCATACTTGAAAGATTTCTCACTTCTTGTATAAACAATTTTGTGTTGATCATGCCGACTCTCTCTCAACTACTTGGCACATCTCCCGATTTATAATTTGTCCGGCTGAAAGGCCAACAGTGCACGGGTGGGAAAATTTTTAATCTCTCCCTTATAAAAAGAAAAAAATTGTGTGAATATCGAATCTTCTTGTCCAAGAAAAAAGAATTTGATTCCAATATATTTACCTAAACAAGAATCACAACAAAAGCAAAAGCAGTAACAACCCTAATTTACATTAATCCACACTGCAATATACACCACATCAATTAATTCAAATCAGATTCTAAAAAACAAAAAATCTAATCCACATTGCTCTTCCCTCTTTGTCTCGATCGGCTATAACACCTCGGAGGCGGAGACGCCGAGAGCTCAAACGGAAGTGCCGGGATTCCCATTTCGCCCTTCAAGATCTTCACAACGTCCCGAATATCCGGCCTCAGCTCGGGCATTTTCTGCAAGCAAGCAAGCGCCAAATTGATGCATAGCGTCGCTTGTACCTTACAGTACTCCTCTCTCAGTCGTTCATCAACGAGCTCTAGCACGTTTCCCGAGTGAGCCAAGCTCCTACACCAGCTTATCAAGTTGGCTTTCTCGAGCCTCATTGGCGAAGAAAGCACATGCAACGGCCTCCTCCCTGAGACGATCACAAGAATTAAAACCCCCAAGCTATAAATATCGCCTTTCTCCATTAAATAGCCGTAGCCCCCGTATTCTGGGGCCACGTAACACAACGTCCCTCTCATGCTCGTCGTGCTACTTAACTCTCGACTGAAAACATCGCCACTCCACATTGAAGGAGAATTCGAATAATTCTTCCTATAACCTTTTCTAAAACTAAACTCCACGTTCCGATCATCTGCATCATCCTTTTCGCCCCTCCTCCTAAACTCGAAGCATTTTCCTAAACCAAAATGCGGTACTTTGGAAAACCGTTTGTCTCTCCATACTTGAAGCCTACAAGACTTCTTATTCTTCTTGCTAATTTCTTCCAAATGCTCGTCTTTCCACCATTCGTGCATCTTCCTATGCTTATTCGCACGAACCCTCCATCTTTTCGAATCTTCCTTCTTAACACCACTATCAACACACTCAACTCCAACTTCTTGCACTTGATTCTCATTCACTTCTTCACTTTTGATTGCCCCCTTCTCTTCATCCCAATCGGGATTAACCGACGGGCAAATTTGACTCCCGATCCACTCCATAACATAATCTTTACTACACAATTCACCACTACCATCTTGCCTCCACCACCAATCTTTTCCCCATTGTTTTGCACCCACATTTTTGTCCCTATTACCATCATCAACTTTCGAATTCAACTCCTTACTATGATCCATACTGCTCAACTCATCATCATAAGGCACAAATTTATTCCATTCCCCCCCACCATTTTTGTTTTCCGACAACTCCTTACCCTTCAAATTTCCACTACTCTTACCCCCATCATTCCCACCATTACTACTAAAGTTGAAATTTAAAGAATTGATAGCTAACCCCATCACATTATGATAAACTTTGCAACTATTCTTAGATGAAGCAGATGCTTGCAAAGCCATTGCAAAATCCACCTCATCATTCTCATGACTCTCCACCGGAGTCCCTATCTGCGGCGTTTCCAACACCCCCGTATTCGAATTCGAAAGATCTTGACTCTTCCACAAATCCTGACTCTTTCCAAACTCTTGACTAAACAAATCAGCCCCAAATTCACCCTCAACTTTCAATCTAGACAGCCCAAAATCAGAAAGCTTAGCCCTAAACTCAGAATCAAGCAACACATTGCTAGGTTTCACATCACCATGAATAATTGCAGGCTCACATTCAAGATGCAAGAAAGCTAATGCCTTAGCTATATCAAGAATTACACTATACCTCCTACCCCAATTCAACCCCACATCATTACTACTTACCCCATTATTCGAATCAAAAAACAGAGACTCTTGCAAACTTCTGTTAGGCATATATTCAAACACTAGGAGCCTATTCCCTTTTTCTAAACAAAAACCCAATAAAGAAACAATAAGAGGGCAAGGCTTTACCCCACCAAGAATCTTCAATTCATTCTGAAATTCCACCTCGCATTGAAACGAATTCGAATCAAGAAGCTTCACAGCCACCAATTTCCCATCCTTCAAAATTCCCCTGAAAACAGAGCCCGAACCCCCTTTGCCTATCGAATTCGAGCTGCTGAAATTATTTGTTGCACTTTTCAGCTCTCTGTAACTGAATCTTTGAAGCTTGTTTAATGGCGACGCTCCATCAAAGGGGCTGGTTCTTGACCTCCGAATTAAAGAATACCAGAGGTAGTATACAAAATACAGAATTGCAGAGAGAATTATGAGTGAAGCGGCGATTGTGATTGCGAGGAAAATTATGCTTGTTTTTGGCCTTGGATTTGGCGAAAATGGTTGCCTTGAAGACATTTTTTTGACGAATTAGTTGGAATTGCGAAGAAAAAAGTGGTGGAAACTGAAAACTGTGTTTGATTCTTTTTTGGTGGTTCTTTTTCTTTTTTTCAGGGTGGTGGAGGCAAGGCCAGGCCAGAAGAATGTGTATATTTTTAGCAGGTGTTAGGCTTTGCTTTATAGATTGATAATCATTAAATTACTATTTACTATTGTTTTATATAAATATTAATAGTTGATGAGTTATGTGAAAATTGTCTTGAATGGTATGATACATTTTGCTACGAAGCACACTTGTATAAAACGGTGTTGACAATGAGACGGATATAATTTAGGCATCGACGCTTTAATATTTTAAGAGAGGTAAGTGTAATTTGTATTAAATTGTAACATATTTTATGCATAAGATTATTTCATATGAGTTTTTATCGTGTATATAAGATGGGCTTTTCTACGTCGTCACGAAGGATGTTGATCCTTCATGACTTCAGAAAATCAACAAAATATTGACATATCATCTTGTTTTGTTCGGGATGATATAGCTTCGTCACAACAAATTATTTATATTTTAAAATAAATATATATAAAATTACATAAATATCGTTATAATATTTTTTTTTAAAATTATAATTTTAATTGTTCTAAATTTTTTTTATTTAAATAATAAAATATTAATAGGGATATAGCATATGTTATTTTACAATTTATCTTTTTAATTATTTTAAATAAAAAATATAATTTTAACATTTTATAATTAATAATTAATAATTTATTAGTAGGACGAAGGATCGTACAATCGCACTAGTACAAAATGCAATCATATAAAAATAAAATTATACTAATCCAAGTAACTAATGAGTTTTATAACGTCTTCATCTCAATAATATATATAATCTCCCTTTATTTAAAAATAAGTGATACTTTAATTTTTATTGATAAAATTAAGAAATGATGTATAATGACAAGTTTGTCCTTTATTAATTAATTAATAAAGATAAATTAGAAATTATAATATGTTTTCTAAATTTAAAAGAGGGGACAATTGAAAGAATTGGTTTAGAAGGGCTAAAACATCACTTATTTTAAATGAAGAGAGTATTTATTATTATTAATGTATGTTATCAAGATATTGAAAATGAGTTTTTTTAATGAATATAATATTTATTAAACCATCAAAGTGGCTTAGCTCAAGTAGTTAGAGCACCACTACCTAGACCAATATGTCCTGTGTTCGAGATATGCGCCCCCCTTTATTGGGATTTAATGAGGTATATGGGGTTCTCCGCCATCTATGGGTCTGTAAGCTCTAGATCTTGAAGAATGTGAATGAAATTTTAGTATGGAGTATCGACCATATTCGAAAATGTTGTTAGCGAGCGAGTGTTGACATCCTCTGTCCTCACGCTTGGATTGGAGAAGGTGTGAATGTTAACCTCCTCTGTCCTCATGCTTAGATTGAAGAAGGTGTTGTTGTGGTTCCGATCGATAACATGAAAAAATGATGTGACATATGGTAGAAGGAACTAATTGTAATAGATTATATATATGTGTGTGTCGAAAAAAAAAATATCTATTAGGCCAAGTATTATGGTTGTTGAGATCACTGTTTTCAAAATCGGGTTGAACCGGGAACCGGCCGGTAACCCGGTTAAAAAAGCACTATATAACCGGATTTCAGGTTGAACCTGTCAAAACCGGTCAAAACTTGATTCAGGAGGAAATAACGGATTTTTTTTTTTTAAAAAAAAATTAAATTATTAATTTATATTAAATATTTAAATTTTTAAAAATGATTTTTCTCCAATACTTTTATGTGGGATAAATGTAAGGTGGGACAAAATTTATAAAATATGAATAGTTATAAAATATATATTTATGATACTTATTTTGTTTTTTCGAAAAAAAAAAAAAATCTATTAGACCAAGTATTATGGTTGTTGAGATTCCAATTTAATTAGATATTTGAATAGGGATTTTGGTTGAAATTTGGAGACGAGTATTTAAGAAAAGAGGGTCCCACTATAGCTATTGACTAAACAGAGCATTTGTAGAAGGAAGAAAATTGGAGGGAGAATTTTAATGCTGTGGGATATTATAATGGGATACAGTACAGTGATGATGATAGTTATTTTTTCCTCTTCTTTTATTTTTTTAATGTTCCAATACTTTCATGGTTTCCTCATTAACAATAATTCACAACTATCGTTTTATGAGATAATAATATAATATTTTAAATGAAATAATTAATATTAATAAAAAATTAGTATTATTTGAAATTGCATAAAATTTAAACTAGTTATACGAGGGAACTATTTTATATAAATATTGTGTCTTTAATTTTTTATTTACATTTAATTAGTTCGATGTAGGCTTATAAAACACACGACGGTGAGTCCACGGCACATGTAGTACTTTGATGCTCAAGTTGGTAATACAAAACATAAATTATGAAGTGTATATAAAATAAAATAATATGATGCTACTTAAGAGTCGTTAAAATAATATTGTTAATTGGTAAATAAGATAAATTTCATCTCTCAGTTTCATAAGAATATACTCCATTTCAAAGAGTTAAAATTATGTATCTTAATGTCATTAAACTATATATGATGATATATCTTCTGGCATGGAATGTTATTCAATTCAGAATTTGAGTCAAATAGATTTTTTAATTATTCATAATTTTGAAAATCGATGATCTAATTATATCATCATGATGCTAATAGTGAGCAGCTCAAATGACGACGTCTTTTAACTTATAATTTTTTCAAAAGAAAAGTGAAATGTCTTTTCACTATAAACATTATATTACAAGTTCTATAATGTTTAAAAATACTATAATTGTTTTTTACAGCATTATAATTGTTTAAATGTTATAACTTATATACTCCCCTTGTTTAAAACTTAAAGGCAGACAATGTTATTAATGTATATAGTGTTGATGCAAAAGAGAGCTTTTTTGAAATGTTGGTCGGAGAAATTTTTGATGGAGCATCTTTTATTTTGTCTCTTCATTATTGATATGTTAGCAAAAAGCAGCCAAAAAGAAATTTTAATAAAGCTGTGATTCATCATTCCACTGCATAAATTGAAGAATATAAGGGGGGTCTAATCATTGAGGGAAAGTTAAAGTAGGGTGTATCTATATATCTCTATATATGTATATATAAATTTATTTAATTTGTATTTTTTTTAAATAATTAACAATTTCAAAATATAAATCATTTTTGCATTCTTCCTTATATCTTGGGTTAATGGAGAATGATATTTAAATTTTGGATAAAATTGAAAATGATAGTTCACTTGAAGTTTTACCATACCAATAATATAGAATATAATTACCTAATATCATGGATCCATTGAAATAGTTTTATGCTTTAGAATAATCTAATTGAATGATGTAATTTTATAACTTTTATTTAAATGGTGAAACATCTCTGAACATTAGATGCACTCACCTTTAGATCAAATGTTTTCTTATTAAGAGGCTCACATGTGACAAGAAGATAGGTGAAATAGAATCTTCAACATTATTCATTACATAATCAAGTATTAACATCTAAGTACTATATAAACAGAATATTTTTATAATTATTAGGGGAGGAAATAAGGTTATCCCTATGGTGGCTCTGACTGTGTGAATATGTATCGATATTGTCATCAAAATAATTTCATATCATCTAAAAGTTCGAACTTGTTGAGAAATGTGAAATTAATTAATTTATTTAATTTTTTTAACATTCTCCCTCACTCGTGGGCTAATTCTATTCCTCATCATTGGAAGGAGGCCAATTGAGTAGACAATTTAATATGAGTGAAGTTATTTTCAATGAGAATTGAACTCAGAACGTGGACATGAGCTTGAAGTCTCTGATACAATAAAAAATTTCATCTAATTTAAAAGTTCGAACTTGTAATGAGGTGTGAAATTAATTCGTTTATTTAATTTTCCTAACATTTATAGTTAATAGCATGTATACTCTTTTATAATTTGAGGGAGAATAAAAAAATTATTTATGAATTAGAGGAAGGCATTGGCTTGATGATTTTAGTATATTACAAATACAATTAAATTGCCCCCATGATTATATATATATACCTTCTTGTTAAGTAGGACAACTACAAGAAAGTGACTTTCTTTATGAACTACTTATATCATCATATAAAGATTTGGGATCCAAGATTTTACCCAAACTGGTCTTAATGCATCATGATTGCAAATCACTTGCTATTTGTGGTGCTGTGGCTGATTACGTGCTTAATTTAGGTGGATATCCATTTTATTCACCCATGTCTCGATGGAAACACTCTCTTGCGACACATCAAAATTTTATCAATTTTTTTTTTTTTTAAAAGATGGGTAAGAATTAACAAATAAATGAGTAAGTAAATGAAATATATTGAATTAAGAATCTAAAGACCCGTTTGAAATAATTTGTGAATGGTAATGGTAATAAATATTATTGAATGGTCAATTACAAAAAGTTATTAATTGCATTATTATTGTTTAATTATAATATCAACAATAGGTATCGTGTGTGAGGTGTGGATCACAAGTCACAATTACTTATTATCCACTTCTATTACCCCAATCAAGTTGGCCGTTGATTTTTATTAAACTGGAAAAATAAATAGTTTGTCTAAATAGTGGAGTTAAGTAGCACTGACTGACATTAAAAAAATATTTTTAATATTGGCATAAGTATTTTTGGCTCGCGTCAATTAAATTTTTTAGATTATATGTAATTATCCTTCCACAGAACTATGGAATGCTTGGAATATAAATCTTTTTTTATAAAATAAAAAAAATTGTTAGATGGAAGTAGGCCCATTTTTCACCATCTGCACAAAAAGGTGGTATTTGTGTGTGGGGGGAATATAGGATTCCAAAATATTGTTGGTCCTGTTATCACTTAATTCTCTACTTTTGTTTCCATGATAAATCACTATCGGTTAAATATTTTTCACTTTGAAAATTCCTAAGAAAAGCCAAAACGCATGTTCTTGGTAGTCGCGACTTACGAAAGCATTATAGTTATATAGTATATGTACATTATTAAGGGCTTGTTTGACGGTGGAGACTCCCACAATTAGAGGTGAAAATTATTCGGTTTGGTTAATTTGTGATACATGCAAAAGTGTGCATTTGCATGAATCGAATCTGAGATTTTACGGTACAACCTTTGATGGCGAAATGAATACCATCACGTCAAAACTCCTCTTCAACAGCAGAAGGCACCTGAAAAATACGTCAGAGAGAGTTCTCTGGCGCAAGAAGTCCTAAGCTCAAGTCAGATGATCGAAAAATCACGCAAATCACAAAAAAGAGATCTCGATAATGAGAACTTCTCTTAATCTTAATCTCACTCAAAGTTTTCTCACAAAATTCCCCGTCTTTAACTCTCAAAATATGCGATAACAATAATTCAAAGTAATTTCGAATGTAAATGTGTCTAAGTGTTCTGATTGGTTCTTGGTATCTCAACTAAAAAACTTATCTGATTGGTTCTTGGTTGACTCACGAACTTAGAGAAGACCAAGTCCATGCCTTTCTCATCCTCTTTTCCTTCGCCTTAAATCGGGGAAAACTCAACCGCAATTCCTACGTGGCCTAGTTTCATTGCTTAGTCCACTCAAATCTTGGTCAAATAATCTTCATCACTCAGTCAATCTTTATCCATTCTCGCGAAACTATAAACTGCCTCCGACCCTTCTGGGGCTCCATCCCCAATAGAGTCCCTCGACGGATTCATCCAAGTGGCATAATCTTGCGATGTTTTGTGCACGTCTCATCATCCTTAGAATGGGTAATATTTGTGCCTCTTCAATTTAGTATTCAGTTCAGTTTTGATTTCGGTTTTCAATTTTAGGTTTTCTAGTTTTCGGTTTCGGTTTCGATTTTTAAGGTAAAATTACCAAAAAATCGAACCGAAATAATACATTCTATATATAATTTTATCTCAAGTTCATTTATTTATTTTCTAACTGAAAAAATACACTATATATAAACAATATATGATGATTGTTAAATTGTGTCGTAGAGTAATATTATTGGATCTAATGTTGTGCTATCTAAATTTACAATTGTTGTTGTAAAAAATGGACACATGCTTTTAAAAATGATTTAATTTAAAATGTAAAAAAAAAATTGGGTTTTTATTTTATTTTTTTAGCGAAATCGAACCGAATGGTTAAGATCGATTTTGTAGCCAAACGGTTCAGTTTCAATTTATTATGGTAAATATTTCAATTATTTCGATTCGGTAACCGAATGCTCACTCCAAATTGTTGGGTGTTCCACACTCCATCAAATAATTGGGAAAGCAGTGTTCACACTCCATCAAATAATTATTCTTACCATTCATTTTATTTATATCAATTGTCATCGTTTTTACGCTTCATTATCCCTACACATCGATTTATACTACATATCAAATTACTTGTATTATATCTCATTTTATATTAATACTTCTTAAATTTTGTGAAATTCCACTATGAGAAATTTATTGTGGGACGGAGGGAGAAGAAGTTAGGCAATGTCTTCTAAGCACCAGGTGCACAATGCAGCTCAAGTATATTTTTTTTAAACATGCAACTTGTTTGACTAAAATATTCAATTTGTTTATACTGAAACATGTTACTTATTTTTACTGGTACAAGTTGCATATTTCAGTGCAATAAATTGCATGTTTTAAAAATACATTTGAATTGCACAATGTGCACAGAAAACTCACTTATAGAGATATTATCTAAAAGTGTGTTTTGATATTCTAAAAATAGCTTTTAGAATCACTTATTTTCGAAGCTATCACTCGTAACTTCTGAAAGAAAAAAATTCTAAAAATTATTTTGTAGAATTTCAAAACACAACACCCTTAGAACCTAATTTATTTAATCACTTGTGGTGTTTCTACAAAACTGATTAATTACTTGGAATGTGAAGTTTGCGTTTTGTTTGTTTTATAGGCAAAACATGATCATTAGAAATGGGCCGGTTCATAGAAAAGGCCACGGTTATTAGCACCCCCTTTTTAGGAAATGCACCCCCTTTTACAATTAATCACATACACCCGGCCGAAAGTTTCGAAAATATTACATAATTTCGAAACAAGTTTGCGAAATATATATGTATTCTCGAAAATTATTTCCGAAATATTTCAGGAACCTACTGTAAAGAAATATCAGCAAACTTTTTCGAAAATATTAAAAAGTTTCATAAATATTTTGTCGAAATTTATGTATAATTTCAAAAATTGTCACCGAATTTTTTAAGTAACCTACTATAATCAAATCTCGGCTTAAAGTTTCGAAGATACTATAAAATTTCGGTATATATTTTCGAAATATATATGTTTTTTCGAAAATTATTTTCAAAATATTTCTAGGACCCTACTTTAAGAGAAATATCGGCAAATTTTCTCGAAAATATTAAAAAACTTCATAAATATTTTGTCGAAATTTATGTATAATTACGAAAATTATCACCGAATTTTTTAGAATAAGGAAAATGAATGGTGAACTAATATGGGTGGTGTATTAATCCCAAGAGTAGTGACCTAATCTGGGGGGTGCATTTCCTAAAAAAGGGGTGCTAATAACCTGTGCCCATAGAAAAATAGCTGCAGCCCACAAAATGTCCACTTCCTTAAGGGCCCGTGGCATTAATGCTTTTAGATGCGATGATTTGATTGATGAATTTTATTCTGCTTTGAATATTTTTTTCCTATTCATTTGTATGGAAGCATCTTTACTACAAACTAGTTTTTTGCCAGCTCATTAATTATTGACATATTTTATTAATTTATTGTTATATATTTGTAGTATCACTTCAATTTATAAATTGTAATTAATCTTTTAGATATTAATTGTCATATTAATTGATAATTTAATCATGAAAATATATATATATATATATATATATATATATATATATTTACTAAAATATATATTAATTAAAATAAATTTTAATAATTATTGTCATCCCCAAAGTTTCAACTGCAGAAGATCCAAAAAGTTAGAGCATCTCTATTTATCACTTCACAATTTGATTTTTGAAACGACGCTTTATATGCATAAGTGATTCTCATTCTCTAATTTTTAATATAAAAAAATTAGATACAATACATCAAACATAAAATAATAAACATACATGTAAGAGTAATTATATATTTTTTTTAAATAAAAATAAAATAAAAATAAAACAAAAACAACCATTTAAAAAAAATAACATTCACCCTTTCAAATAAAAACAATGTAGATAAACAAAAAAAATATCATAATATAATTCCAAAAATCTAAACATTTCGGAACACTTCTTGAAATACAACATTCTTTGTTGTATTATGTGCAAAATTATCATTATTACATAACATAATCCTCAAACCCCGTCGATTGGTAACCCTCGAAACTGCGACATAAAGCTGGTCATGGCTAAACACCGGCTTCTTAAGAAATACTCCAACATGAGAAAATTATTGTCCTTGGTTTTTATTTATTGACATAGCATAGGAAACAATCAATGGAAATTGTCTGTGTGTAAACATGAAAGATAACCTAGTATCAAAAGGAGTTAGTGACAATTAGACTTGACAGTGGAGGCGGGAATTCCCGTTTTTCGCGGGGAACCGCCCCAAATGGGACGGGGAATCCCCGCGGGGCGGGGATGGGGATTTCTTCCCCCCGAAGGCAGGGTCGAGGCGGGGCCGGGGATAGTATTCCCCGCCCCGTTCCACGCGGAGCCACGATCTTTTATTATTTAAATTAATATATATATAATTATTTATGTAAATATATATATATATATATATAAATGAATAATATGTATTAAATTTTTTTTTTTTTTTAATAGATGAACAATATACTATTTTTAATTTTTTTTTATATTCTATGATTAAATTTATATTTCGGATTTTTGTTGATGTTGATGTTGAACTATTTTTTAATTTTTGTTGATGTTGTTAAATTTGTACTTTGAATTTGTATACTTTTTTATTAAAATTGTGAAAATTAGATTTAAAAAAAAAAGTCGGGTCGGGGATTCCCCGAATCCCCGCGGGGATGAAAATCTCTGGCGGGGTGGGGGACGGGATCGGTTTATTCCCCGAATGGTTTGCCGGGATTCCCGGTCTCCGCCCCGAATTTCGCGGGGACGGGGATGGGGAGTTGTTCACCAGCCCGCCCCGCCCCGTTGCCAAGCCCAGTGACAATTTAGGTATCAATGCTAGTTCACCAGCGCTGCTACCAGTAAGAACTTTAGCTTCGATTACTCTATCACTCAACCTAGTGATCACCAACCTACATATATAAAAAAAAAAATTATAGAATTAATCTTAAAAGAAATTTTAAATATTACTAAAAAGTAAATTTAATTAAAAAATAAAAAATAACCTGGTCCCGTTACATAATCCACTTGAATGATTTATATTTGTCAACAACATAACAGACGTTCCAACTTTGAGATTAAGTTCATGATCTGGCACATCGAAAAATTTCAAATTGTTGAGGAACTCAGGAGTATGAACATCAGCTAGAGAATCAAAATTGGAATCAGACCTGCAAAGACTATCGGAACTGAGATACTTGCGAGACTCATTTTGATTTAACTGAACCATGTAATCATTAATAGATTTAACTGTTAGTGTTAGTGTCCTAGAGACAATCCATTGTAAGGACATAATGCTTAGATAATATTTAGTATTGATTTAATATTATTGTTTATTTAATATTAAATATATGGCGTTGCACCTATTAGAATATTATGTTTGATTGTTTGCATTTGTTCTTATTTGTGTTCCCTTGAGTCACTGCTGTCATTGAGTGTGTGAGAACTCAGATGACCTAAGCATGATTCTCAAATGGCCCCAATTGAGGATCATCAAGAATGAGATATTGATGATACAATGGAGATTGGTGTGCGATCTGCATCATACTCTTTGAGAGTGTAGTAAGATCTCACTTACTACGAGATACTAAGTATCTCATGATGGATACACAAATACCTTAGAGGGTATTGGTATAACCATCAGAGAAACCGTTTGATGTAGTTCCACTATATGTGTCTACGGGTGTCTCGGTTAGTGGGAGCGATGCGATACTCCTTTGACTTGAGATCAATACGCACGACATGTGTTAGATGATGAACTTTGACCATGACCGACGCTTGCATCCTAACCATGGGTAGATATGACTTGGATTGGGTTCATCACGAAGTGCATGTGCGTGGTAGTTGAGCCAAGAAAAGGATTCATTCCTCAATGTGGATTTAGAGAGAATACTCATCTTCTCATCATAATTGGATCAAAGTCATTGGTCAATGCACGTCAACTTGGACTTTGTGGCCAAGTGTGACATAAGTGATCAATTAATGATTATAGATAAATTGATTAAGTTATTTTAATAGACACTTCATCACATTCAAGGCTTAATCGAGTATTCGCGAATGAAAGGAGGAAATCGTAATAGCCCATGTTTTAGTTACAGGTAGTTGCACATTTCCTCGCAACGCACCTCATATATTGAGAATGTCTTATTTATTGTCTAGGGTTCAATTAAGATCGTTAGTTTGACTAATCGCTCGATATATGAGGGCATATGGGTCACACAACAAGTAATGGTTGTTTGCTAATTAAAGTTGGTTGATTAAATGTTAAATTAGATTTAATATTTAATTTATGGAGAAGTAATTAATAATAGATTAATTTGGAATTAATTATTATTAATATTTAATTAAATAAGAATTCCCAATAATAATATTTGGAATATTATTATAGGATTTAATATATATGGAAATAAATCGTAGAGATTTGTCATATATGAGATTTAAATCCGTAGAGATTTATATGTGGAAAATAAATCTAAGAGATTTATTTTATTAGGGATTTTTCCTAATAAAGGTTAGCTTAAGATGTAAGTTGGCCTCTCCTATATATATGAGCTCTTGGGAATTCATACTACGTGAGTTTATATTTTTCTCCATAAAATCTCTAGGTTAGAATTTTCCTAGCAAATTCATCTCGGGGATTCAACGCTGGCAGATCTGTGCAGATTAGTAAACGACTGTTACGTGGATACCATAGTGGAGGAATTCGTGTATGAATTGCTGTAAGAATTCTGTTTACGTTTACTCGTATTTAATTATGCAATTAACTGTTCGTTGTTGGTGAACTTTAATTTTCGCTGCGCATGTATTACGTGCCTCTAAATTCCAACATTAACGACATCAAGTGTCGGGGCAAGGATAGCTCTGTCCTGTAAAAATTCGTGATCGTACATCCTCCATTTAAAATCAGGATAAATATAATCAACTATAGAAGCAATTGGATCATCACCACATTTTAACAAAATATCACCGAGGATGATAACATCAGAACCTTAATCAGTTCTTGTCCCTATACTTCCATCACCAACTGATTCAATCCATTCCGAAAATAATATCATTTTGTTCATCCCTTGAACCGAATTGAATTGCATCAACCGCATGTTTCTTGTCAACATCAAAACAGTGCATGTTTTCCACAAATCAGATGAATTGATAGTGGCATGTACAATGTCCTATCTCTTTCCTTTTGGAATGACATCCAATATCTGTTGAAGATCTCCCCTAAAAATAATTGTCATTCCACTAAATGGTATTTCAGAGCGTGATGGATCACACAGCTGCATGATATCTCTCAATGACGTGTCTAGTGCTTCAATACAATGTCTGTGAATCATTGGAGCTTCATCTCATATTATGAGTTTGCACTTAATCAAAAGTTCAGCGAGTCAACACAAAACTTGTCTAATTTTTTTTAAAAATACTCTCAATTTCATGTTAGTACCCATTATTCACCGTCTTTGAAGCACTGACCATAGACTACTCTTCCGGTGGACGTTTTGAATATACAACTTTCACGAAGTAAAATACCAAAGGCTTTGCCCCAAAGCTGAGGTATACACTTGAGCCAAATAGAAAATAGTTCATATTAGACTACAAATACATGTACACATAATTAAATCCAATAACTACTAATTAGACTACAAATACATGTACACATAATTAAACTACAAATACATGTACACATAATCAGTTCTTGTCCCTATACTTCCATCACCAACTGGTTCAATCCATTCTGAAAATAATATCATTTTGTTCATCCCTTGAACCGAATCGAATTGCATCAACCTCATGTTTCTTGTCAACATCAAAACAGTGCACGCGTTCCACAAATCAGATGAATTGATAGTGGCATGTACAATGTCCTATCTCTTTCCTTTTGGAATGACATGCAATATCTGTCGAAAATCTCCCCTAAAAAAATTGTCTTTCCACTAAATGGTATTTTAGAGCGTGATGGATCACACAGCTGCATGATATCTCTCAATGATGTATCTAGTGCTTCAATACAATGTATGTGAATCATTGGAGCTTCATCCCATATTATGAGCTTGCACTTAATCAAAAGTTCAGCGAGTCAACACAAAACTTCTCTAATTTTTTTTAAAAATACTCTCAATTTCATGTTAGTACCCATTGTTCACCGTCTTTGAAGCACCGACCATAGACTACTCTTCCGGTGGACGTTTTGAATAGACAACTTTCACGAAGTAAAATACCAAAGGCTTTGCCCCAACGCTGAGGTATACACTTGAGCCAAATAGAAAATAGTTCATATTAGACTACAAATACATGTACACATAATTAAATCCAATAAATACTAATCTGGTAAATTTAATATTGGTTAAAATCTAAATATTATATTATAATGTTAAATAATAAAACTTACTATTTTTCTTTCAAAGCCAGCAAAAAATTCTGGCACATAATCAACACTTCGGAAAAAGACTGCAATATCATTAAGAATTCCAAGTTAAAAAACGTTCTTGTAAATATATAAGTTGAAAATAACAAAAAAAAAATATAAAACATACGTTTATAAGTACAACATTCAACGTTATACCGAACTTGACGTAGACCACCATTCTTGTTAGAATCGAATCAATAGATCAATATATTCACAGCGGAAAAATGATAAATAGATCCTATCACCAATTTTCGATTTATAAAAATCTATGAGACGGTCCCAATCTTCCCCATATAGATGTTTACCATGTGTACTTTTCCATACATATTTCACATGCCACGACCGTCCAGAATAATCTGTTATAGTATAATTTTTTTGAGGAGTAATGTCTATAGGAATATTCTGCAAAAATAAAAATTCATTGTAAAAAGTTACGCTATAATATATCATTGTAAAACGTTCCACCACAAAAACAAAATAGTATACCGCATCTGTCCGAGCCCTTTTATTCTAATTCTTAGAACCAAGATAATCAAGATAAAATTCATTGTAAAAAGTTCCATTACAAAATATATACCGCATCTGTCCGAGCCCTTTAAGATCAATTGTAATATAGCCACCTGGATTTGATATGTAAATTATAACATGATACTAAAAATGAACACATATTTTATACTTAAAAAAAAACACATATCTAATGGAATAATAAACATTATTAACAATAATGTTATATAAATTACCTTCATTTTCACTCATTATCCTATTCGCAACAACTGATGAAAAAAGATACAAAAAGTTAGACTTTAAGTATGAGAATATTAATTAAACTCATTTTATTAATTATATCTACTAAATTCGAATGCAGAATCCAAACAAATAAATATAGTTAAAGTAATGCATGAAATATGATCAGAATCATAAAGAATAGTAATAATTCACATGCATATAACTAATATATATTGAATAATAAGTAATTGTCAGACTTAAAGAATCAACAGTGTAAATTACTTGAAAGATTTAATATTATAATTTTTTCTCACAGGGTTTTCCACAATTTGAATGGAACAGTAATAACATTTGTAAGGTTAATAACACATAATTGTTGGGGTTATACTGGAAAGTATGCTTTTACTTTGTATAACCAAACTGAATTTTCTGTCTTATTTATCACTAATGCTTTAAATATCATTGAATGTTACATATATTTATTGCATAATTGTTCAATAATCAGTACGTGTTACATTGTAGTTAATTTAGTGATACCAGATCACAGAAGATTAAATTAACAGTCCCTTGTAACTAAAAGTACGCGGTTCACGATCTAGATGGAAATGAACAATCCATCGTGAAAGGTTGAAGTGTAAGGCTCAGATTGGCTTGTCTTGACCAAAAGATTACACTAGTGCATGGTGGTGCCTTTGAGCAGACCCTGAGGGAGGATAAATTCTTCAGCACTAAACCAGGAAGAATTAGACCTCAGTGGTTCGTTATTTCTTAATCTTCGTCCCTTAAATAGGATCGTGTGTGGTTAGTAATTATTGCTTTGACTTATGACGGGTAGAGAATCAATGAGATTCAATATTTTATATCTTGGGCAATATTACTGGTCACATGCAATTGCTAAGATTTAATACGAAGAATCGTGTGCGAGTACGCTCGTTTGATTTGCCCCCTTGGGAGGTTCATAAGATTTATCATACTAAATCTTGCAAGTGGAATTTATTTCAGGTATGGATAATAATGTTGAACCGTTCCTTGACCAAGGACAAAAGATATTAATTAATGGAAAGTTGTTTCAGTGGCTTGAATTAATTAATGGACTAGATAATCTTAAACACGGGAAATAATAACCGGGAGCCATATTAACAGTAATATGGGTTGAGATGGATAGTGCAATATTAATTATGTAGTGGGATTAATTAATATTTATAGGCTTGAATAATATTGTGGCTCAATATTGAAAATTCAAAGTCCATTAGAAAGTCCAATCTTAATTCTCCTAAAGGCCCCTCAAGTAGCCCAAACATAATGTCCATTAACTGGAAAAGGTGTTTAAAATTAAATAAAATATTGTTGTCTAATTTTTCCTAAATTTTCGAAAACAATAAATAAAAGAGGGAGAAAGATTTTCTTTGAATTTTGTTATGGAATGAAGATAAGTATTCTTGGAATACAAGATTATCTCATTAATTCAAGAAATCTCCCACTTAGTTATTTATTAAGCAGTTTTTCGAAAATCAAGAAGAAAATAAGGAAGGAAAGATTTTCTTGATTTTCTTGAAAAGATTGAATGGAAGATATGTATTCTTGAAATACAAAAATATCTCATAAATTTAAGAAAATCTAAATCTTGGATTCCACTCCTTATTATTTTCGAAAATTCCATAATATTAGGAGGTGAGATTTTTGTGGAAATATTTAATTATGGAGAAAAGAATATATTGGATATATTCAAGGTTTCTTGAAGATCAAGAAAAGATTTTCCCATCTTATTTTTTCCACCCAAAATTTCGACCACCCCTTGCCTATAAATAGGGGATGATTATTTCATCCCCAAGTGAAATTTCATGTGTTGGAAAAATTAGAAATCCACAAAGTGGTGCAACATATTTTTATTTTTCCTCATTGTTAAATTGTTCGCGAGTTCCTTCCACCGGATTGTTGAACAAGGGCAAGGGAATACTTGAGAAGACCTTTTGGTGTGTTCGTGTGAACGGGATTATCTTCTCAACGGTTGTCACTCCGAGAGGTTAGTTTACGTAAACTCGTAGTAATTTCGCATGCGTTGGATTTACGTGAACTAATTGTATGCATGATTGGTTGTTGAATTATTATTTGAATTAATATATGATTAATTCATGCTAGTAATAATTGTTAGAATTAAATTTATATTTAAATATTCTACCGGAATAGATCCGAACAATTAATTCCCCAACAATAATACGACCCATTGAGTTGATCTTTTTTAAAATTAGAGTAGGTAGCCTTCTGAATTTGAGATTTAATTTGAGATTTTTTTTAAATAGGGAAATTTTTTTGGTCAAAATTCAAATTGAGGAACACTAATTGTGGACAAATTCAGCCAAAAGGAAATTTCAGCCAAAATTGTGGACTAATTGTGGACGAATTCAGCCAAAATTGATCTACATAAGGAAAGAAAACATTCCAAAATTCAACATATGCCTTTTATGATCAATTTGGTTGGAGTTTGACAGGATCAATTTATTGTTGCAACCAATCACGATAATTATGCAGTAATAATCTATGATCTATTGATTTCTAAAATCATATTGAATAATAAATTTTATTATTGATTTAATTAGAATAAAGTTTTTGCTCCACATAATCAATTTGGTTGGAGTTTGATTGGATCAATTATTTGTTGCAACCAATCACCATAATTATGCAGTAATAAAATGACACAATTATTTCCAATGAAAGTTTGGTATTAATTAATTAAAATAGACAAATATTTAAGATGATTAGGGGTGTGCATTTATATTTGGCATAAAAAATATATATTAAATAAAAAGAAAAATGAGGAAACGTGCAACCGTTTAAAAAATAAAAAAATATGAATTAATCACTACGGAATTACATGATAAATTAATTTCTATGATCATGATTTTATACATGATATAGAGAATATTTTTTAATTTATGATATAATTTTAATTTTTATAATTGATTTATTAAGATCATAAAATTGAAATTTGAAGTATAAAAAAAAATTGGTCGAAAAAAAAGTTTACAAAAAATTTAAATATCTAGATTATGGAATATGTACTTTAAATTAAATTTAAAAGATGAAATTGAAATTTACACATTAATTCGTAATTAATTAAGTATCATTATTATAATTATGTTATATTTCATTGATTACGTAATTCGTTATATTATAATTAATTAAGTACTATTATTAAATTTACACATTAATTACGTAATTCATTAAAATAAAGAAATAACGCGGTAAATCTACCAAAAAATATAAAAAACATCATAAATATAAAATTATATGCATGCAATTATGATTAGAAGGATGTTACTTATTTTCATTAAAAGGTATTAGTTGCATTTACTAAAAGATAATACTTATGAAAGGTATTACTTGATTACGCTGAAGAGTATTAATTGAATAGTACGAAGATTTTTAGTTGTTTAACGGAACAATATTAGTCGGTTACACGTAAAGGTACTCCTTGGTTTTTTACAAAATTATATTAAATTATATGCATGCAATTATGGTATAATGTTCATGAAACCAAAATATAGGTAATAATTCATTTACAAATAAATGATACACGTAAAATAATACACATAACATGTGATTTTATATACTCTTGATGTGTTGTTGAAATGAAGAAAAGAGATAGGGGAGAATATCTAAGTGTAGGCGATCAATGAAAAAAGACGTGACAAAAATCAAGAAAAAACAATATTCGCGATACAAAATTTATATAGAACATAATGAAAGAATCTTGTAGAATGGAATTTACATCCTTACAAATTAAACTAAATAGTAAATTTATACATTACAAAGATCCTATCAGAAAAAAATGAAAACATAAAACACGAAATCATTACACCAAGTAAATCATAAGAATCTATCTATATTGTGAATATAAAACATATCTTTGTAGCTATTCCAAAGAAATGCAACCAAAGCAATGAGAATATGAAATTGAGGATTATAAGTGGGAGTATTTATAGAGTTTGAAGGTTATAACAGTAATTAAATGCAATTTAAGGTGATGGACAAGAATTATGGTGTGGAATTTATGTTGAACATTCCAACGGCTCAGATCAAACAAATTCATAGATCGACGGACAACAAAGATTCCCACCAAAAACCAAAATGGTAATAAAATGGTAAAAATTAAAAATGAGTGATTGATGGAAGAAAATAGACAATTAAGATTAATCCAGCAAAAATGATCAACGACCATAAATGAATGACGCCAAAACTATAAAAGGAAAAATAGCTCATATTATATATTTATGATGACAGTTCCATATACATGTGTTTAGCTTTCGAGAATGGATTTAGACATAGAATATTAATTAGAATACCATCAACCAATAATAAATGATTAAATGAGATTTATCTCTTTACAGTTTACATCTATTAGATTTTCTACCAAAAAAGAAATCAGTAAACAAGAAATTTGGTATAAATAAAAAAAGTTATTGCAATGTTAAACCCAGTTATTTCTAGAGAACTTGAATTGGTTTTATCTGGGCCTAATTCAATGAGACATATTAAACGAGGCATACTTGTATTGTTATTGAAATCACACAAGAATCACAACAGCCTAATTCCTTGGGCCCTATTAATAAGGCCCAACTATTGAAAGTTTGACATACTATAATAGTATGTTTTTAAAAAAAAAATTCAATTGAAAATGATTTTCATTAGAAGAAATTAAAAAAAAAAAAGCTTCTAAAGTCATTTTTTTAAAAAAGCGTTAAGAGATGACTTTGAAAATAAGTAATTTTAGAAGCACAATTTTCCTTGTGAAACTTGTTAATACTTAATAGTATGAAAGTGATATATTACACCTATAAAGTGAGATTATTATTCATATAAACTAATATCAATAACATTTAATGATATGATATTAGTTCATAGTGTAATGATATTAGTTGATAAGTATTATGGTATTAATTTGATCAAATAATCTAGCACATATTTTTAATTTTCCATTAATTTCAGCATATATTTATTTCACTCTCCAAATGTAACACATATTTTCACTTAATACTTAAAAATACTCCCTCCGTCCCGCTATGTTTGTCCCACTTTCCTTTTATGGGCGTCCCGCTATGTTTGTCTCAGTCCATAAAAGGAAAAAGTAACACTCCACTATCTATTATTTTAATATTATTTCCCTCACTTTTCATCCCAACTACCCCACATACCTTCACTTTTCATCAATTAAATATTATAAAAACTCACTATCTATTATTTTAATATTATTTATTAAACCATTCAACAAAAAGAAATGAGACAAACATAGTGGGACGGAGGGAGTATCTCGGATCACCATTTTCGACAAGGTTCGTCTAAAGTGATTGTCGGAGTTAACTTGTCTTGCTGATGTAAATATTAAAATAAAAAATATCACAACTTAAAATTAGAAAATAGTGACCCGGGACGTTTTATATCCCTAGACAGTAATATTTTTTATTTTTTTTTATTTTGATATTTATGCTCAGCAAGATAGGTGAATTTCGGCGACAATATCAGACAAACTTTGTCAAAAATAATAACTGGGGGTATTTTTAAATACTAATTAAAAATATATGCTAAATTTGGAGAGATAAAAAAATATGAACTAAAATTGAAGAAAAATAAAAAATATATGCTAAATTTAATTATTTACCCTATTAATTTATAAGTGTAATAAAATAAATTTCATATTATGAAACTTGTTCACAGGTAGGGGTGGGAATAGACCAGGCGACCCGACAGGGGCCTACGGTCCAACCTACTAAAGCTTAGCTCAGCTTGACTCGTTTAATAAACAAGCGAGGCTCAGACATTTTTAAAAGCAAATTTACTTAAATAGGTCAGACTTCAGTTTTTTTGTAGGTCTTTTAAATCCAATAGGCCGACCTATTTAAACTATATATATAATTATAAATAATATTAATAAAATAGATAACATTTAATACTAATAACTACTAGTAGTATATATCTAACATGCAAATACAAATAACGTAATGCTTTAAATAATTTTATACTGATTTAAATAATTTTATAATGATTTAATTATTTTAATAACTGTTCACTTTTATAATGATTTTGTTATATTTTTTAATGATTTGATGAAACACTTAGTGTTGTTATTTATACACTTAAAATTTTTATAGGTGTAATTTTGAATTTTTGATAATGAATATTAGCCTTAAAAAAGTTGTAAAAAAATATATCTTATATAGACTTTTAAAAAATTTTCTAACCTATTTAATAAAAAAAGGTCATTTTCTAACCTATAAAAAAAACATATATATTGACTTACTAAAAAATTAAATAATTATAACCCTTATTCAAAAGACCTGCCAGTGTCCTAAATAATGTTATTAATCAAATCTATAAATATATAAAAACATGTTAGCCTCCTGTAAAACCTGTTTCCGCTCATTATCTCCGTCCCTTTCTCTCTCATTTTTACTCCCATTTTTCTAGGACTCCCTCTCTTCTCTCTCTTCACTTTCACTAATTTTTCACTCTCATTTCTCTCCCTTCACATTAATTAACTAAATCACTATTTAATTCGAATGTGTTGAATTAATTTTTTTAGTGGTCTTATTTAATTACTTTGTATAAAATTAAATAAATAAATTATAATTTTAAAAAATTGATATGATAAATTATTAAATTGGGAAACATTTCAATATAATTTTTTTTAATCAACCCAATAAGTTTGAAATAGTGCATCTTTTTTTTATTTCACTGGTTTCATAATTGTTGTTTTCATGATATCTTTTTTTAATTTCATTTGTTTTATAGTTGTTTTTCTCATGACATAGTATTATTTGACCAATGTAGTAATAGATATTTTGATATCTATTTCATTAAATAATTAATTTTCAGATGAATTTTGTTTAAATAGATTTAAGACAAATAGTTTTTTTTTTTTAATTAATCTTCACTTTTCTTTTTTTCTTCAAATATTCAATTTATTTGATTATATATATATATTCTATTATATCATAAAATGTCTTATTATAAGCTAACAACACTATTGATGTTGACAAATATTACATATCATTTTTTAAAGATGTAATATCTAATTAAAGTTTCAGCACATTAAACCTTATTTTATATATAATGAATTGACAATCTAATATTAATATACACAAATAAGAAAAATAAATTATATATAGGATTATTATATTAAAAGAGAATTTTATGTGACCTGAGAATAAAAACCGATATTTGAATTAAAAAATATTTTTTAAATTAGGTTGGATAAATTCATGATTTATTACATAATATTGGAGTGAAATACTAGTTTAATATATATATACACATTTTACAAATCATCTTATTAAAAAAAAGGTTTGAAATAAAAATAGGATACTCGGATCCAAATCACCCGACCCAAAACAAGATTTAGCCCTAGGCCCGAATAAACTCCTAAAACACCAATTGACAATTACAACCAAATTCTCCCCACTGAATCTACGTCAAAATTAATGGGGATTGTAGCATGTTTAGGAGTAATCTCACCATTCCCATTTTACTACTATCTTTGGAACAATCCGCAATCATGGGTAAATCTGTGTGGGCGAGGGCGCGATCCTTGCAAAATCATGGCGTTGGTGTCGCATTTTCTAAAGATTCTTCAGTTCATATCGTTATTCTCCGTTTCAACGCTTTATTGGCCGCCGCCTTTCTACTTCTGGTTGCTCTTCTTTTCTGGCCAGTTTCTCAATTTCAGGTTTGAATCCCACTTCTATTGCTTTATTTTTTATGGGTTTCTGAAAATATGGATGTGTAATGTGATTGATGAACTTTCTTGCATTTTGTTTGCTCATAAGGTGAAAAGTTGTGATTTTTTTAATTTTTATAATTTGGTGCCTTGTTCTTGGTGTTGTGGATGTTTTTGATGTTTGGTTTGAGATTGGGAACAATGAAATTGGGTGATTTTGTCGTTTGAGTTGGTTTTTATTTTCAAGATTTGCAAGTTCGCAATGAATTAAGAAAGTGATTAAGGTAGTGTTTTCAAACTCTATTTCAACACTAGAATTACTTCTATTTTGAAAAAAGTTGTGTCTTTACCAATAGTGAAAATCACTTATTTTTAAAGTTGGTAAGGCCAACTTCTTAAAAAATTAAGTGCTTCTACTATTCTAAGGGGTTAGAAAATGAGTTGAAAACAGCCCTTAAGTAGCAATAAAGATATGCGTAGGGTGTCATTTTTTTCCTTTTGTTTATCTACATAGTTATATAATGCATATTATCACAAAAATAAATACTCCTAGATTATTTTTGGAACAACAATTCTTCCTTAGAAAAAGGCAAATAAAATGAGATAGAGGGAGTAATTGATTTTGAATAGTAAAGGTAAGTTATTGTTCACTGTGTATTTACTTTTTTTTTTGATTGATCTGGCAAATGGTGACTCGAACCAACAACCTCACGTTATAGGTAGTGGTGCTCTAACCACATGAGAAGTTCACTGTGTATTTACTATCCACGATTTTCAGTGAACTACCATGTGGGATGTTTATTTTTGGTAGATGTATAGTAATGATGTGCTTGTTTTGCCTTAATAATGATATCTCTACATATGACATTTGACAACCTCACATAGAACTTGTTCATAAGACATTTGGTTCTCCAGAAAGCTAGGAGGGTGTGAATGATTTTCATATTATTGGTGAAAATTATGTACACTTTATATAAGCTAATTGACAATAGAGTATGATATTCTAGTTGTTTTAACAGAACCAAAACGCGGAATTAAATTGATTTAGTAAGAGAGTTTTATCTGTGTTGTATTTAAGGAGGAAGGAAGGGGATAGCAAGGAACTCGATTTAAGGTCATCTTCGTCTTCCTTTTATAATTGCATAACCGGTGTTTCAAAATTATTGGATGCCACCATCCTTTGTCGTTTTTAATCCATTGTAGCTAGTTATGTTTAGTTCATCTTACTGCTGCTATAATAATAATAATACAGAACGTAGAACGTGCTTATTTGAGTTCATAAAAATTTCCAAAGATGATAAACGGAGCTCATTTACAATTTGATGATAGGGTTTATCAGCTGCTTGGAGAATTGGGAACTTACTATGGGGTCCGTTTTGGGAAGAACATTCCGTGGGTGACTGAGTTTCGTTTTGCGTTGGAAGCATCATGAGCCTCGTTGCTTGTCTTCCTTGGGTTCCTCTGTTGTACATCGTGCTCTGGGTTTTAGGTTACATATTTATGATCAAAGTTGAATCGAAGGAAGATCCATGGATATTTGCAAACCCATCTCCTCGAGTTTTTGCATTTAAATAATTGTATTTTGGTAATGGTGAATTTTTCACTGGGGTTTAATTGTTAGATTTACAACAACAATAGTTTTTTTGAGAAAAATTTTTTTATCAAACCTACCAAGCAATATCAATAGAAGTAATTCCCATTACCCACTTCCATTATCCCCAACCAACCGGGCCCTTACTCATCTATGTTATGTATGCTTCATCCAATTTTGCTCTCCTTGATAAGATTGATCGTATTGAATCTAATTCTAATCGTTGTTGAATTCTCTATTATTGTTTCTTTGTTACACTATATTTCTCTTTGAAATTGAAAAGAAACTCAAGGGACATAAATGTATTACTCCCTACGCCCATGTATAAGTTTCCCCTTTCTTTTGGATGTTTTAACTAAGGAATAATAATAAAATAATAAAAATGAAGGGTGGTTTTGGGTATTGGAAGAGAGGAAAAAATATGTAAAGTAATGAGTGACATTTTTTGTAATATTGTGTGAAAGTAAAGATAAAAATTATGGATAGTGAAGTTAATTTTTCTATTTATGGAATGAGAAATTTACAGTGGAACGGATAGAAAGTGAATGTAGGAAACTTATAGTGGGACGGAAGGAGTACTTGTTTCTCTTTTTGTACCAATTAGGTGCGCCTTGCAATTTTTTAAATATATATATATATATATATATATATATAAATGATATTATTTGTTTTACTAAAATATATTAATTTGTTAGTATTAATTATTTTAATCGAAAAAAGAAAATTCTACAAATAGTGTTTCTCTAAAATTTGAGTTTGTAAATTCAACCTGGTGTTATTGTTATTTTAATTTTCAAATTCCAAATTTCATCCACACCTACAAATATCTATATAATTGTTGGGAAATTTATAGTTTGATGAAATAAAACACATAAAATAAAGTTCGGACCGGTTAAATGACCGATGTTTTTTTAAACATAGGAGTTGGTTGATAAGTTTAATAATAGATAAAATATATACTTCAATATGTATATCGAATTTACGAATCAAGCCAGGCGTAACGCTAGAAAAGAAAACGAGAAGATCATATCGATCGATCGGTCGGATTACTAAAATTTGAAGATACGTAAGCTCAATTAAAAAGATCAAATGGTTTACAAATAAAAATATCTCATTTAACTCAATGAAATCGATCCAAATCACGAAAGAATGGATACTCGATCTAAAAAAAATCTATCCAATAAGAACAAAAACAAGATTTAGCCCTAGGCCCGAATAAACTCACTGCAAGGTCTGCCAAATATAAACGAAATTCAAAAACACCAATTGACAATTACAATCAACCAAATTCTCCCCACTGAATAAGTGTTCATACGTCTTAGATATAAAATCTGTGAAAAAGATTTCATATTGTATCCAAACCCTCAAGTTAGGTTAAGTTGTTTGGGGATTAAGACTAGGGCTATGTTTAGGAGTAATCTTTCATCCATTCCCATTTTACTACTATCTTTGGAACAATCCGCAATCATGGGTAAATCTGTGTGGGCGAGGGCGCGATCCTTGCAAAATCATGGCGTTGGTGTCGCATTTTCTAAAGATTCTTCAGTTCATATCGTTATTCTCTGTTTCAACGCTTTATTGGCCGCCTTTCGGGACCTACAAAGTGGTATCGGTGTTGGTTCTCTGGACCTCAGGTATCATCGATTCTTGAGGAAGAATCTTTGGGCCGATCCGTTTTTTAAAACCATTCATTTTCTACTTCTGTTCTGCTCTTCTTTTCTGGCCAGTTTCTCAATTTCAGGTTTGAATCCCACTTCTATTGCTTTACTTTTTATGGGTTTCTGAAACTATGGATGTGTAATGTGATTGATGAACTTTCTTGCATTTTGTTTGCTCATAAGGTGAAAAGTTGTGATTTTTTTAATTTTTATAATTTGGTGCCTTGTTCTTGGTTTTGAGGATGTTTTTGATGTTTGGTTTGAGATTGGGAACAATGAAATTGGGTGATTTTGTCGTTTGAGTTGGTTTTTATTTTCAAGATTTGCAAGTTCGCAATGAATTAAGAAAGTGATTAAGGTAGTGTTTTCAAACTCTATTTCAACACTAGAATTACTTCTATTTTGAAAAAAGTTGTGTCTTACCAATAGTGAAAATCACTTATTTTTAAAGTTGGTAAGACCCAACTTCTTAAAAAATTAAGTGATTCTACTATTCTAAGGGGTTAGAAAATGAGTTGAAAACAGCCCTTAAGTAGCAATAAAGATATGCGTAGGGTGTCATATTTTTCCTTTTGTTTATCTACTTAGTTATATAATGCATATTATCACAAAAATAAATACTCCTAGATTATTTTTGGAACAACAATTCTTCCTTAGAAAAAGGCAAATAAAATGAGATAGAGGGAGTAGAAGGAATTTGAAAGTTCTTGAAGAAATTTTGAATAGTAAAGGTAAGTTATTGTTCACTGTGTATTTACTTTTTTCTTTGATTGATCCAAGACTGAACCACCTTTGGGCAAAAATGGAAAAAAAAAATCCCAAATCTTCTAAACCAACAACTAATAATCATATAAAAGCAGAAAGCATATATAGGCGTATGATTATGTGTATGGGAACAAATCACCATGAGATCTAACCGATCACAATAGAAATGCTCTGTTTGTATGGATTCCCAAAATTTACTATCCACGATTTTCAGTGAACTACCATGTGGGATGCTCAAAGGTTATTTTCGAAGCAAACATTCCAGGTAGATGTATAGTAATGATGTGCTTGTTTTGCCTTAATAATGATATCTCTACATATGACATTTGACAACCTCACATAGAACTTGTTCATAAGACATTTGGTTCTCCAGAAAGCTAGGAGGGTGTGAATGATTTTCATATTATTGGTGAAAATTATGTACACTTTATATAAGCTAATTGACAATAGAGTATGATATTCTAGTTGTTTTAACAGAACCAAAACGCGGAATTAAATTGATTTAGTAAGAGAGTTTTATCTGTGTTGTATTTAAGGAGGAAGGAAGGGGATAGCAAAAGGAACTCACAATTTAAGGTCATCTTCGCTTTTCCTTTTATAATTGCATAACCGGTGTTTCAAAATTATTGGATGCCACCATCTAACCTACTTGTCGTTTTAATCCATTGTAGCTAGTTATGTTTAGTTCATCTTGAAAATGGATGCTGCTATAAAACTAATAATAATACAGAACGATTCAGAACTAAGGTACGATGCGATTATTTGAGTTCATAAAAATTTCCAAAGATGATAAACGGAGACTCATTTACAATTTGATGATAAGGGTTTATCAGCTGCTTGGAGAATTGGGAACTTACTAGATATGGGGTCCGAACCAACAACAATTTTTGGGAAGAACGGATTCCGTGGGTGACTGAGTTTCCGTTATTTGGAGTAATCAAGCGTCATCCTCAAGACTTGTTGCGTTGGGGTATTCACAATCAAGAATTGATTATGATGAGAGCCTCGTTGCTTGATCTTCCTTGGGTGTCGAACAACCCTGCTTTGTACAGCTCTTTATGGCGAAGCGAGCTCGCCGAGCTTGGTATGGGTTCGGAAGTGGGGTTACGAGAACCTTATTATGATCAAAGTTGAATCGAATGGAAGATCCATCGAGTTCGAGATGTCCATGATGGGCAAACCGGGTCTTCCTGAGATTTAGCTAGAATTTATTGGCTAAGTTTTTCAAAATTGTAAGGAAGCCAAAATTCCTATGATTGGATTCAAGATGGATCAGATGAGGATGGTCGAAAAAAACAAATCGAGGAATATAGGGCCCTCATTGGAATACTATACCTAGGGTTATTCAGGTGTATGTGTTATTGCAAATCAATGATAAGCCACCTAAAGGGTTATTTCAACATGAAGGGACGGTAAATCTTGGTTTATTTTGTCGGATGATAATTGACGATTCGATTATGGAGGTTGAAAAATCCATGTGGGGTGAGTTGAAAAACCGATCTCGTGGTGAAAAATCGATTCTTACTTTGATCAAACTGGCAATTGGTGAGGGATTATAACATTGAAGCCAACAATGTACCTATCGATAAGAAGTATTATGCAATCACTAATCCCGTTCCATTATCCATGTGGATGTCGAGACACCATTTTATGAGAGATCATGTTGAAAAGAAGAATATCGAATGGAAAAGATTCATCTTGATATCTGAAAGTCGATATTCTAACTAAGCCACTAAATGAGATCGATTCGAGAATTATTAGCTAATCGGATCTTGGAGAAAATGCACCTAAAATGTTTGATGGAATGATCTCGAGAACCAAATTTGGTTAAGAGACTAACCGGTCGAAAGGAATATTTTTGGTATCTTTTGATTAAGATTGATCTATTTACAAGATTTGAGTTCTAATTAGAAATTGTTGGAATATCGATTAAATCGATTGGGTTATTTTACTTTGGGATACTTAATACTAAAGATACAAGAATTTTACACAACAATGGAATAATAGAACTTTTCATTGAAAAAGACCGAAGGTCGGGGTTACATTACAACAAAGTACAAAGGACAAAGGACATAAGTGATAACCAAAAATGTAAATTAACCCTAAACCCTCATCCCCCAAGTGGATAAGATTTTAAATCGATGCTCTCATTTTCCCCACTTTTGGATGCTTTTTTAACCAGGAAATCAAGAAATAATAAAATAATAAAAAATGATTGGGCTCTGGTTTTAAATGGTGTATTGGAATCAAGAAGATAAAAACGTTATTTTGACTAAAGTTAATGTAGTGTCATAACGATTTTTGTAATAGTGTCTTTATTTGCAATGAAACGCCCGCCGTGGTGGTAAAGATAAAAATTATGGATAAAAACAATGATAAAGGGACAAAAGGGTTGATTTGAGAATTTGAAATCATTGAAAAAAGGGGTAAAGGTATTTTTGGGAAGTTTGGAAATAAGGGTTCACCGGGATGCATGATTCTACAAAGAAAATAAGTATGGTGAATGGGTTATGTTGTGTAAAGCAATTGGTCCAATTTATAGAGGCCAAGCGAGGGTGCAAATGCAAATACAAGTTCTCAAAACCTTAGAGAAATGCACCAAAAAGGACGGCGATGTAGGACTTGTTTAATTGGATAAATTTGATTGACCAAAAGAGGGCGATAATTACTCATTAATTTAGGGAATTTATTCTAGACTAAGTTTTATATACTTATATATAAATGTCAACCAAAATCGATATTTGTTTTCAAAAATCGGATAAAATATATTAATCGGAAGAAATCGGGCGTATTCAAGGAATTTTGAGCTTGAAACCTCAAAAAAAGTATTAGTTCTGATCGGTTGGGAAAAAGGCTTGAATACTAAGATCAACAAGTGAAATCAACACAACTGGTATTGTGGAGGACATCGTTTTCTTTTCTCTTGTTCTTATTTTTCTCGGATCTTAGGATATTGAGTTTGTACCCATTAAATTCCAAATCATTTGGTGTGGAGACATGTGTTAAACGTGCTTTTAAATCCAAAAGTTTTTTCGTGACGTGCTTTTTTAACCCTACGATTCAATCTTTTCAAACGGTTGATCTTCAAAATTGTGTCTTCTTTTCTTTATAAAGTTCATCGAGTTTTCCATTTCACAAACTTGCGATCTATTCTCTGAAAACTCCAGATTACTTTCTCTGATTCAAAGTGTTTTCCTAAGTTTCAAAATCATCTTTTGAAAAAATCGGTAATTTGTGTTTATTTGATGTAGCTTTTTAAAATCCAATCGATCTTAAATGTTTGTTATGCTTTATTGCTTTTAGTTTCACTTTGTGTGATATTCTTTGTATTAATGCAGCGAATCTATCTTATCGTAGATTGTGAATGGTATGGGCAAAATTAGTGGATGCGGGCGGCAACAAGGATCGTGGATGATAAGTTAAATCTGATTCAATATCACTCGGGATTTGAATTTGGAGGTTGGAGCAATGCGGGCCTTGAGGGATGAATGCAATCGTTGATGCGATATGAAGCACTAAATTCTAAAATTTAGTGGATCTGGATTTTAATTATGATGAATCGCGGTATAACCCGGGTTTTCGGCCTACCCAAAGGGCGGATCTCTTTGCCCATTTGGGGGAGAACGTTAGTGCTCTTGACAAACATCAATGAGTTTTTGCCTATGCTCAAAAAAAAATTGTTGTTTGACATATTGTCAAAAACAATTATGGGTAGAGATAATGCTATTACATTATAAGAAAAGCAATAATTGATGAAAAAGAACAAATGACGGGTTCCTTGATGTAAGAACAAGAAATTTGGAGTTGATGTGATAAGAAGAAGGCCAATCTCAACAAGGTTGTTATCAAGATAAATTGCCAAAGGCCAAATGGGAACAGAATGGATGAAGTGCTTTCTATTGGTCATTTTGGGCCAAGGATGAGATGTGCCAACCCCCAAAGTCCAAGAAAAAAAAAAAAAGTGGGAGATCCCATCCCCATCCGGACCTCCCCATCGAAAAACAAACACCACTTAATTAATCTTTCCTAATCATCATACTTTATACACTTTATTATTCTTCAATCGGCCACCTTCAATATAATATAATAATACAATATCAATCATTATTAAATATCGTTCGGATTAAATATTAAATTTCAGTTTAGTTAAATTTCAAAATAAACATATACATTTACTATTCATCCGGGAAAATTCTAACAGAAGAATCGAAAAATCAAAATGCCATCATGAAGGATACATGAATTTTGCCGATGAAAATTGCAGATTCATTGGAGGCACGAACAATCGAACCGAGATCAAGTGACACAACATTAAATCACCAAAAATCGGATCTTGTCTCAAAATCTTACGAAAGAAAAGTTGAGGGCGGAGGATCCATTGATGTGGATTTTTTTTTTTTTTGACAGGGATGTGGATTGGATTTGAAAACATGTGAATTATGTGGAATTCCTATAATTTATGTGCTCGACCTCCCACCTCACTCACTTTTTTTGAGTCAAACCAAAAAGGGAATAGCAGAATGAGAAACCACTCTACATCATTACTAGCTAGCCAGATAAATTATCGGTGAAAAAGATGTCCAAAGACAAACAGAAGAAGCCGAAAATCGAAGGGAAAAAAAAAAATGAAAATATGAAATTAATATTATACTTATAAATGAGATCATATTATTTATTTTAATAAATTAATCTTGTTATAAATGAAGCATTTAAATATTATTCGGAGAATTATAATGTAAAAATAATGTATGATCATCTGGAGTACTCGAAGTTAGGGCGGATGGCTCGAAAAGTAATTATTTTCAAAGATTCTACTTTGACATGAAAGCGGGCAAATGCGATCCTGAAGAAATGATGTCAAATGGAAAATGGTTTTTCAACGTTATCAAATCAAAAAAACAGGATAATGAAAAAGGACTTTAGGACATTTGTTATTAATTTTTTTATGGATAACATTAATCATCATTCTTTAATGAGAAAAGTTTAATACGATTAAGACAAAGTCTCATTGTCTTCTCGATTATATTTAATTGTTCTAAAATTTTTTGGTTTCTCAAGTGTTTTGGTTTCATCAAAAGGGGAAATTGTTGGGAAATTTATAGTTTTGATGAAAGTTCCGAAAAAATTGTAATAGGACCAATTGTTAAATGTTTATAATGCATAGGAGACCGGTTGATAATTCTTGTATAGAACAACTAATGTAATAGATAGGTACAATTGGGGAACTCAATATGTGTAGGTCAATTAAACACTAAATAATGAACCCTAAATTATGATCTATTCCAAGTCTGCTAGTTGGGTGAACCATGAACCACTTGATGTTTCACCTAATCATACGTCGAACCAATGAATGTCAAACTTAGTTCGAAAAATTTTATCAATAAGAACAAGACCAATTTCACCAATTACAAAATTTAATTTACCAAATATAAAAAACGGCTCTTTTTTCAAGGTCTATATATATGGGATTAAAATTTTGAACTAAACTTTGAACAATTAATTCAAGCTAATTTGATTTTAGCAAAAAACACGATCAAGAAGATTAATCTTTATTAAGTGTTCATCCCATAAGTTCTTAGCATAAAAATTTTTTGAGTTATTATTATCGCTAAAGAAAAGAATAGTTGGAACCAAACAATCTTATCCAAAAAGTAGGTTGGTTAAGTTGTTTATAGGGTTTCTAGTTACGGGATCTTTGAGTGTGAACTCTTTAAACATTTATTGTCTTTGTGTTGGACTTAATGTTAATGCCTTTTAGGGAAATATAAAGCTTTGATTAGTGTTCACATAATCACACACAACCTTTAAAAGCGCATACATATTCAAGTTGAAAATACCAAGCTTCGATGCGATCATTTGACACATCAGTGATTAAAAGATTTTGGAATCGATTTATCAAAACCGGTTTTTTAAAACTTAAGCTTTGACACATTTAAACCGATAGTTCTTTTTAAGTTTTGGTTATCGGCTCAAACCGATTTAAGACTCGATCTTAAGCGCCTTTATTGCGCAAAAAATAGTCTATTCACCCCTCCCTTTCTAAAACCGTTTACAATAATCTATAAGGGTATGTTTGTTTTGAGCTCCCTGGATGGAAAAAAAAAAAAAAGTGGATGTCATTGAAAGTAATTCCTTGTTTGTTTTGGGTTGGATGTAGTAGGGATGAATTGATTTTTTTTTAATCTTTTTAATTATGATGATGTATTATTTTATTAAGTTAGTGTGATAAATATGAAAGAAAAGTGTAAGAAAAGTATGAGAAATAATGAATTGTTATAAGAAAAGTATGAGAGAAAATGAGTTGGTGTAAGAAAAGTAGTGATGTGATAATTTTAGGGTATAGATGTATAATATGGGTGGATATGTATTTAGATGGAGGATGGGATGTGAATTTTCATATGACCTCCCTATTGAAAACAAACACCACCTAATTAATCTTCCCAATACATCTGCTTTAATCAATATAATAATAAATATCAATCATTATTAAAGTAGATTTGACATAAAGTTAAAATTCTAGTTAAATTTCAAAATAAACATGGATTTACTAAAAAGGATTCTAAAATTTTAAAATTTATGTACATAAATCCCAAACACAATCGCAACCTAAATGGGGAGGATCCATTGATCTGGATTGAATTTTTTTTTTGACAGGGATGTGGATTGGATTTTGAAAGTGTGAATTATGTGGAATTCCTATAATTTATGATAAATCTCTACTCTACATCATTACTAGCTAGCCATATAAATTTTCACAAAACTTAATCGTGACATGATTTTGATAATATTATACTTATAAATTCATATTATTATTTTAATAAATTACTATAAATAGCATTTAATATTATTAATTATAATGATATGTATTAAAAAGTAATTAATTCACTTGATGGGTGCGGGTGAAATGTAATGCCAAATAAAAACAGTAATAAAAATGCTTTAACATTTGATTGACTTTTATGGATAACTTATGCTTTACATTAATGAATACTTTTACGCGATCTTAATAATTTAAAAGTAGGTCCAGCTTAAAAAATTTCATATATGAAAATTTATAAAATTGTCATAAATCAATCATCTACACCCTAAACACTAAATAATGAACCCTAAATTATGATCTATTCGAGCCGGGTGAACCATGAACCACTTGGACCGAGTGAACCATGAACCACTCAATTTTATCTTACCTTCACCAATTATAAAATTTAATTATAAATTAAATTTTTTTCATATATGAAAATTTTCATACTAAACTTTGTCATAATTTAATTCGCAGAAAGTTTACGAGTATTATTTTATAATGTAGTTTGATATACATTGATAAGAAAATTACATAAAAAGATACCTACTCTTTGTGGATAATTTATGAGCTTAATGTTAATGCCTTTTAATATAAGCTAAATACATTCCAATTAGACTTTTTATTTCTCTATACCGCCCTTATTTAATACTCTTTCTTTACTTTCTTGTTTTACTCCCTATCATATGTCATTAAAGATAATTTATCATTAAATAAGACTAATTTTGGTATATTTTTTTTTATTAATAAACGTGCAAAAGATCAAAATATCTTATATTTTGAATAGGAGATGAGCATTATCTTTATCGAAAGTGGACCGATTTAATATTTTCATATGACGATACCTACTCTGCAATCAAAGAAATTAAATTTCAAGTTATAGTAGTTTAGAAACTATAATTTCTTGGATACCAAAAAAGTAGAAAACAATTTATGTACATGTAGAACAGTAAAAGATGGATTATAGTAAACTATGAAACTAAAATAAAATAAAATTGATATGTTATGAAATTTGTTCGCCATATACTTTTGTAATATAATTCATATCCATTAATTATCACTACGAATACACCTACTGTAATATAAGTCACATTTTTAAGTGTTATTATCTTTTATAGTAAAAAATCATATCATTCAATTACAATTAATGAATTAATAATAATAGTATATCACTCATTAACCAGGTTTTATAAATTCAAGTATTTTAACTTTTTATCTGAAAAAAAAAAAAAAAAACACTTTACATGAATGTAACTCACATAAGAGTTTTTTTTTTTTTGAATCGTAATTAAGTTATGAAGACTAATTCCAACTTTAAAAGACTAAAGATTTAAGTTGCTGAGTTTTTGGGACATCATTCTATTAATTCTTATCATTTCTTTATATTTATGTTTATCTTGTATTTTTGTTTACATTTATCACATACTTATTAATTACAACTCTGAAGAAATGAAGAACAATTATAGTATATCACTGTACTATATTCAAGTTTTAAATTTATAATATTGACTAAGTCTTGTAAGACTTTTCAATAAAACTCATTTCATAAGTCATTTTTAATATGTAATTTTAAAAAAAAAATATAATTTAATTGAATTATGCATTATTAATATAAAAAAATAATTGCATAATTTAGTAGAAACAAATTACATATGTCAATATAAATAATTATATATTTTTAAAATACAGTATACATGTATAGTGCATATGAATGTACTATAAATTCATAATTATTAATCAAAATTTGTTTAGCTGATCCGTAAAATTCATTAATTAATAAAAAATAAAAAGTGGGTACTGATTAATAAGTGTGTAACATATTATAATATATTAACGAATAATATTAAATAGTGTCTCATATATTAAATAACCATATGCAGCATTTAGTCGTACCAATATTTTAATTAATTTAAGCAATTAATAAGTCATAATAAGAGAAAAAAAAGGAAAAAAAATGAAAAGAAAAGAAAAAGAAAAAAGAGAACTCACAGGTTGCCTTCTTGAAATGGCAAGCATTTAATGGCTAGTTTTCTGCTCGCTTCTTCGCACACAAATGCACCCACCCACCCCACCCCAACCCACCTGAATTTTCTCTCTCTAGAAACTTCTATAATTCGCCGCCGTTGATCAACCGTCGCCGCCGATTTCCCCTCCTGCAGCCACTCCGGACGCCGCCACTCGCCGTCACTCTTCTGACTAGCGAAAATGTCCACTCGTTTCTCTCTCTAGGGTGCTAATTTTCTACACTTATAACCACCACACAACAATGCGCTTTCATAACCTCACTCGAAAAGCCCTAATTTGCTATACGCGGTGCTAATTCGGAAAAAAATCTACTTATGCACTGTAGTTTATAAACCCTAACTCGGGTAGCCGATTATGTCTGAACCGCCGATGGTGAAATCGATTAATTTCAGCGAAGCAGAGGCTCGGCCGGTGCTTGGACCAGCGGGAAACAAAGCCAGATCTGTCGAATTGAGAAAGCCGGCTCTCAAGCCGAAGAGTGACAAGACGCAAAAGCCGCCGATTACGGACAACTCAAAGGGGGATAAATCTCCGGCGGCATTGCATTCGCCGGAAACGACGGCGGTGGAAGTACGGTCGCCTGTGGGACTCAGGAAGAGTCCGAGCAGTGCGGCTTCTATTCTGAGGCAGCGTCATCAGAACTTATCTCTGAATGCCTCGTGTTCTTCTGATGCTTCGACGGAGTCTTCACAAAGCAGGGCGTCAACAGGGAGGATTATGCGGCGGACGGCTTTGACAACGCCGCCTTCAAAGAGGAAGCAGCAATGCAGCTTGAAAGGAGAGAGGATTGATATGGCGGAGGGAAATGAGAATAGTGTTGGGAGTGAGTATGATGTGGCAGTGTTGGATGGTTCTCTGGTTAAGAAAAGGTGTGCTTGGGTGACTTCAAATACTGGTATAATTCAGCACCTGCTTCATGACGTAGGATAAGTCTATCATTCATTGTGTGCACTTTTTTTATATGTTCAATGTGCGTATTTGGATGCATATACAGTGGACACGAAATGCATGCCATGTGTTTGGTTCATTATATTGGATAGTGCAAAATTTATTGATGCTCTTATGGTATGAATTGGGTATGGAATTTCCGTCGACTTGGTTTCATAATTTCTCTAAGATGAATGACAACGATGTACCCTAGAATCTAGATAAAAACAAGTGTACCTTTACAGGTGATTTGATTTGCATCAATTGCAAAATGATAACGGGTATGGATATTACTAAAATCAGTTAAGGACAACATTGATTTATATGAAAAGAGGAATACAAATTTTTATTAGATTGGATTGGAATACAGATTTCCAAGTAGATTACTTTTTCAAGAGTTGCATATTTATTGGGTTTTCCAGTTATTGCCTTAAAAGCAGCCAATTCAAATTGTAATCATTCATATGCAAGGCTGTTTTGCTTAACCTGATCTAATCTATGGTTTATCAGTCTTGAATCCACTTACGATGGTGATTAGCATATGGTTGGTGCTATATCTACAAAAGCATATGTAGTGAAGCACAGTTGTAATTGTACATCTTTCTTCATTCGGCCAATTAATTAATTTATGTGGCATATGTCCCTCTTTCATATCACTTGGAATTTTTATGCTTTCCAATAATCAATTTGACTAAAATGCTCCTATTACAGTACATTACCATTAGTAGCTCTAGTACTGTATGAAGAGTGCCAAGATAAACTATTTAGACTGAGAAGGGTGCTGTTGGGGGGTGTTCAGCTACAGCCATCTTTTCTTGCATTTTACTTTCCAAGTAAATCCTGAGCATATCTTATAAATGGATTAAGATAATTTCTACTTGGAGATGTAACTTTTCTAGGCTTTCCATGTGTGTATTACGGTATCACTCATTACTTTTAGTGTATAAACACATACTTATTGTCTAGGTGGCTGTGAGACCACCATTCACATCAAGTGGATGTTACATATTCGGGGGTGGGGGGGAATCAGCGACTTTCTTTTCTCGTGATTTCCATCTTGTGATAAAAAACTTCTCTTATAACTAGAAAAAGATGAGATAAGAAAAATAAAGGCAAATAGTTGCAGTGTGTATAGAAAATTATGTATACACATAGCTAGACTGGCATTTTTACAATAAAGAATGAGGAAGCCAATAGTTTTCTGATTAAATCTTGTTCCTTTGGTAAAATTCTCTCAATCTAAAATATCAGTAGACTTTGATTCAATATAAGCTACTACAAAATCAACCTTGGTTTGTAATTGTAATACAGTACATCAGGCTCTTTGGTCTTATTCTCTGCTTCCGAATATTTGTCTAAAATACAATTATTTTCTCCTTATGTTCTGACATTTTTGAACTGTGTCATTCCTTGTGCTGATTTGTGTTCTTTTCCAAAAGATCCACTATATGCTGCTTTTCATGACGAAGAATGGGGCCTTCCTGTGCACAATGACAGGTATGTATACTCTCCAGCTTGGTTTGTATGCTGTATTTTTTAGACTTTATTTAGAAGGCAGCTGCATTCTGGTTTTCTTTTTCATTTTTTCATCTGACATTTTGCAGGAAGCTCTTTGAGCTGCTTAGCTTTTCCACTGCATTGGCTGAACTAGCATGGCCTGCTATTCTTAGCAAAAGGCCTGTATTCAGGTAAAATAACTCTTGCTTTGGTATATTAGTAGAAAAATAATTATCATAAAAATTATACTGCTCGCGCAAGGTCTATTAAGGTTGCTAACTTCATGTTCAAATTTGGACAGAGATGTTTTCCTGGACTTTGATCCAATAGCTGTGTCTAAATTGAATGACAAGAAAATAGCAACACCAGGGAGTCCTGCAAGCTCTCTTTTGTCTGAAGTAAAGCTCCGAGCAATTATTGAAAATGCACGTCAAATTTGTAAGGTATGCACTGAGAAAACCAATTTTTGTGTCTTGTAGTTTGACGAAATTTCTGATTGCATTCAATTGATTCATAATATTTACTGATATACTGTTTATAGCTAATTATTTCTCTCGTTGCTAGTTACAAGTGAACGCATATATGGCTGAAGTAGCATTAGAGTAATAGTCAATAAGAATGCAATGGTCAAGCTAACATCAATTTTTCTGTTTGATTTAAGTTCATTATTTTGGAAACTGAATGAAACTTTTCAATATATTGTAGATATAAATCATGTCACTTGAAAATGCTAAAAAACAGTGGATGGAACATTTATATCTCTTATTCTTAAAAGAAACAAACCATGGAAGTGAAGTTTGATCCAGAATAGAAAAATGGAATATAGGAAATGGACGAAGAATTCAGATATTTACATTATTTATTCATAAAGTATGTGTAGGGCTGAAAATCAAACAAAATAACTTGATACTCAACTTGAGACCGGTTGATAAAAGCTTGTTTGAACTCTTTTTTGATAAGTAGTATATAACAAACAGGTTTTGACATACTTTTGTGTTTGCTAAGTTTCAAACCTTAGCCTGAGCTCAAAGTCGACAAGCAAAGAAAGAGAAAATAAGTGTAAAGAAACCAAATTACTCAAGCTGGACTCAATCAAACATTCATTGGGTATCAAAGAAGCTGAACCACAATTTCTAAAGCTCAATAAATATTCATACAAACTTGAACAAAAGTGTATTCAGCTCGACTCAAGACTCATTCACAATAATGTGTGGAGTAAATCTCTTGTACATCAGTTGTACGGTGCAACTGTACACATCTAATATTGTCAGTGAAAACAACTAATACAGACCAACTAATACCATTTAAAAATGCACTTGAGTTGCATACAAGACTTTGTGAAATGTGTGTGAGATCACTAATCTGATGCTTGTGGTTTTTGCTGACTTTGTGAAATGTGTGTGAGATCACTAATCTGATGCTTGTGGTTTTTGCTCTCTGTGCAGATAATAGATGAGGTCGGATCTTTTGATAGATACATCTGGGGTTTTGTAAACTACAAGCCTATCGTTAGTCAATTCCGCTATCATAGGCAAGTCCCAATCAAGACGTCGAAAGCAGACACCATAAGCAAAGACCTCGTTAGGAGAGGATTCCGTGGAGTGGGGCCCACAGTCGTGTACTCGTTTATGCAAGTGGCTGGGATTACAAACGACCATCTCATCAATTGTTTCAGATATCAAGATTGCTTATTTGCAGTTGGTTTAAGGGATAAGAATGATGACATTGCATCAAAACCAGTTGAAGATGTGACGGAATTGGAATTATCGAGAGATATGGACGAGTTGAACTTATCGCGGTAGTGTAATTTATTTGTAAACTATTTTGTGAAGGGGTGGCCTCCCTGGATCTGCTTATGGCTGGCAGTTTTATGTACAAATCAATTATAATTTATTTTGTTCTTTTGTTGTAGATTGATGTGTAGAGGATAATGATGATATGCGAGTGGATCAATCACTTTCGATTCTTGCTTCCAATCTGTTAACAAATTATGAATCTTGTGTTTATCATCTCTAAAATTTTACCTGCCAATATGATTTCAAGTCTATTAAAATTCTACTATACATTACTCTCTCTGTTCTGCAAAGATAGGTTTGCATTTTCTTCACACGGTTTAAGAAATTTAAGTTAACACTAATCCATAATCCATGCCCTACCACTTCTCAATCTGGCTATTTTGTTGAAGAAACTTGCCAGAAATAGCAGCTGCAAGAGCTGCTTTGAAACTCGGATCTTTCGTCAAAGTCGACGCCATTTGCTCCACAAAGTAGTTCTGAAGTTCGGGTGCATCAAATTTGTTTCTCACAACACTCTTCATTTCTTCTTGATTCGTCTTCGGTTTAGTCATATCAAGAGTGATTGTTGGTCCTGATGAGCTGACAGATGTCGTGCATGGCACGCTGCCAAGTGTCAAGCTCTTATTGGATGAGGGGCTCGCCTCTGTCTTCGAGTGGTTGTGCTCCCCTTCGTAAGTTGCAACCACAACCGATTGATCTTCTACACTTCTTTGAACCTGACTAATTATGCACAAATTTTCTTAGAATTCATACAAATAACAATCCCATTTCGTTTTCGATAGCATGTTGTAAATGGAGTTTCGAAATCGAACCTTCTTTTTAACTGGACAAGTAGGGGCAAAAGAGCACTTGAAATAAGCTCTAGGACAAGGGTTGTCTCTAGTCACCTTCTGTACATATTTCCTCCATTGATATCCATCCTTAACAATCTGTAGTTAATCAAACATACACCTTTTAGTTTGCGCACAACTAATACCGTTCAGTAGAAACAACTAATACTTTTTTTGTTTAAACCACTAATCCAAACGAGCCACAACACAAATTCAATAGAAACAACTAATACTGTTCTGTGAAAGCCACTAATTCTGACCAACTAATACTGTTCAGTGAAACAAGTAATACCGTTCATTGAAAGTAACTAATACTTTTCAATACAAGAATTTGCCTTTTTTCTCCCAAAAATTGACACACGAAAACCATGAAATTCAACCAAGATGATGAAGATATTTTGTAGCAAGACTTACGAGGCTTGTATCGGATGCTTCAGTTCTAACATAAACGTGCGAAATCTTGGCCTTATTGTGTTCTTCCCTATGTTTCTTCAACGAATCGTCATCGCTCGAAGAACTCTCGGAAGGGTTCACATTTGTTGCATCAATCAAATTCCCATTACCATTATCAGCCTTCCTTTTCCTTGAGGCTGCAACATTATTATTTTCGACTCCCATATTCTTGTTCGTAGGCTCCGTTAACTGGTTCCTCAACTCGGTGTAATTCTCACACATGATTGTAAGCAACTCAGTGAGTTTCTTGTTTTCAGCACTCACTCGACTCAGCTCCTCAATCAGAGCACCTCTCTGTACACAAACAAAAAGGAACAACATTCAGAATCAAGAAAAAACTCCAATTTGTGTAAGAAACAGAGCGAGTCAACTCAAAGAGAAGAGCAACTCAGTACTCACCTCTTCATTCAAAGACACATTTCTTTCCATGTCCATGAAATTGCTCTCGATTTCTTGTTTCTGAAAAACGTCGATCAGATTTGAGTTTCTAAGCAAAAAAGAGTTAAGATCAAGAAGCTTAATTGTATGTTTATTTGTAGGGCTTGGTTTTCTTTAAACCAGTTTTACCGTGCACCTATTTTGAAACTAATACTTTATAGTAGAAGGACTAATACCTTTTCCTAGAGCAACTAATACCTTTTTATGAAACAACTAATACAGTTCAGAAACACACAAAATGCATATGATTAAGGTCAGGAAGCTTGATTGTTTGTACATATGTATTGATTGGTCTTCTGTGAAACCAGTTTTGCAACTAATACTTTATAGTATACCAACTAATACCTTTTACTAAAAAAACTAATACTTTTAAAAAATACACACGAAATGCAAATCCGTTACACAATACTATTCCTATATGTATGTATACCTTTACAGGAGATTCATCGAGGAATCTGAGTGGCTTAGCATTAAGATCCAATGAAGAGTTGAGCAAACAGGTGAATTCCATAAAATTTTCCTTGTTGAGAAAAGAATATCAATTAAGCAAAAAGTCTCAGTTGGAAATTGTTGAAGTATTAGTTGGTTTTTGCAGCAGTTACTGAAATAGAGAGAGGATTTTGAGAGATATATATAGAGAGGTGAGGAGACAAGTTATAGGAAGTGAGGAGGAAGATGAGATAAAATAATGGTATTTTGGAATGATCTGCACACACTCCTTTTTTTTAATTATTTAATAGTATTCTTTTTTAAATAAATATTAATTGATAGTTGTGGAACAGCGGTGGGGGAGTTAATTAAAACTATGGTCGGAACATTATATAAATTAAACAATTTCAACACGGTTTTAATATATGTAAGATAATTTAGGTGATAAAACTGGATAATAGAACACAACATATAAGGTAAGCGACTTCTCCTACCTCATTGACTGCCTAACTAAGGAACACACTCACACAGCTTAATTCTAAATGTCCTTTTAGAAGGACAAAAAAAATTATAAATGTCCTTTTATAAATTTTTTGGGTTGGGTGATTAATTAATTTGAGATGGATGGGTATTTTTTTTTTTATTTAATATCTTTTAGGCTATGTTTTAAAAAGAGGGTCGGACCGGTCCGACCGCTACTCGGATAGCCTAACGAACCGGTCCGAAGCATTGGGCCGTTGGCTTTGCGAAGCGGTGTTGAACTGCTCAAAAGCGCCCAAAATCCGGTCGAACCGCTCAAAGCGCCCCCAAAATCTAGTGGTGCTAATTTGGATGTTCTTTCAGATTAGATATTTTTATGTTGTTATTCATACATTTGGTGAACTTATAACATGTGATGTTTCAGATTAGACATTTTTATGTTGTTATTCATGCATTTGGTGAACTTATAACATTTGATGTTTGTAAAACATTTGATGAACTTTTATGTCTGTATGAAATTTGGGGAACTTATTTTAATATTCTAGATATTTGGTGAGATTTGGTGAACTTATTTTAATGTTAGATGTATAATTTATATATTTAATTATATATTACGTAATTATGACGTCATACTCGGCCAACCACTTTTAAAAACAAAACCGGTCCGACCTAAAACCAAAAAAAAGAGACCGAGATCGTCTGCGACGATCGCCGCTTCCGCTTTTAAAACATAGCTTTTAGGGTTATTTGGTTTAATAACATTGATAATATAATGTATCATTACTTTTTTTTTATTAAAATATATATTATACAATAATAATGTATAACATTTTTTGGTTTTCCAAATGCAATGAGTCGTAAAGATAAACCTAATTTTGCAATTTGCAATAAAATAATACTATACGAAGAAAGTAAATGTATAACTAACAAAAATCAAATAGAATTATTTTTAGCGTAGAGGTTCAGTAGAAAAATATTTGTTGACTACAAAATTATCACGTTGCCCTAAATCGATAAACTAAAAATAAATCATTGATTTATTGCTATTTTTTAATTACACACCTACTGCGAATCACCATACGTTCTTATCTATAGAATCTACATCATACGTTTCAATTTGAAAATCTGAAATAGTAATAATAAAACTTGGAAAATAATTTGAAATTATTTTGCTAAGAAAAGAAAAACATGGGGATTGAAATTCGTTTGCACGAGGTCAAAGTCAAGCCCACCTTTGGGAAGAAGAAATGAACGCACGAACGTCCATTACCACATCAAATTATACAACCTTTTCAAGTCTCTACATTGACCATTCTATTTTTCACATATACTCCGTCCGTTCATAAATTATGCTCATTTCATTTTGACATATTGTACAAAAAGGTGAATTAAGTATGTTTACGGATATAATTTTTTTTATCTTCAGCATCCAACAATCACTTAATTACTCAAATTATCATTATATTTTACTCATAATCAATTATGTTATTTAAAAATAGACTTAATTTACCTTTCCGTATAACATGTCAAAACAAAATGAGCACAATTTTGATGGGCGGAAGGAGCATTTATTATATATATATATATATATATATTTATTTTTATTTTAAAATAGATATCCAGGTGCGTGAATGCATTTTATAACCATATATAACTTGTTTATACTGAACTGTAAAATTCTTAATATAAAAAATACTTACACGTTTTAATGTAAATAAATTATATATTTCAATATATCAAATTGTTTAATTCTAAAACACACTACAAATATACATTATGCACTTAAATACACATGAACCTACTATTTTGAAAATTGTTGTAAATATAAGGGGTGGTTTAACTTTGCTGTCACAATTACGCGCATTTTCCACGTTAGATTCGTCTTCATATTATATAGATACCACTGCCAGGCCCTTTACGCGGTTGTCCAGTTAATTGTTTACTGTACTTAAAAAATGTTATTTTTATTTTCCCCAACTAAAGGTGGATAATTTATCCAAATCGATTTTTAGGAGTAACACTTTTACGAATCAAGTTTATACGTAAATTTTATTACTATTTAAAAAAATATTTTATGCATGACAGTAATTATTTTTATGTATAATAATAATATTTTTATATATAACAGTGATTTTTTTTTTTTACATAACTTTTTTTTTGAAAGCTTTTTTTTTAATATTAAAAAAACAGTAAACTCGAGTTTTCACAAACTTTTGTCCATTTTTAAGGGCATGAAATTGTGGATATGTCAAGTGAAATTTGTTCACAGTATGAACTTGATATTATTACCTTATAATAATTATATTTGAAAAAAAATAAGGAACCAAATTTGTTCCAAAAAAGACACTTAATACCTTACTTTGTATTAAGTACTAATTTTTTGAAATAATAATAATGACAACACAAAGTATGGTATTAAGTGCCTGTTTTTAAACAAATCAAATTTTTCGGTTCGATTTTGATAAAAAACTGAAATAACCGAACTTATTTGACATTATGAAATTAAACTATTTTTAAAGACACATGTCCAATTTTTACGGTAGAACTTTGAGAATTTAATAACACAACACATTTTCACTGATACTACTTATTAGATTACTACATAAGTTAACAATCAAGATATAATGTATATAGAATGTATTATTTCAATTAAAAATGAATAAATTAACTAGAGTTAGGATTATATATAGAAAATGTATTATTTTGATTCGATTTTTGGTAATTTTACTTTAAACCTGAAATAAAAAATAAAAAAATCAAAATCAAACCGAATATCAAAATAATCTAACCAAATTTTTATTTCAATTCGGTTAGATCGATTTTTTTAATTTTTACCGAATAATGCTCAAACCTGATAAGTACCAACATTAGGGTCATAATCAGATGTCTAAATCAATGCATGCTGGTGATTAACTGTGTATAATTATGATAGAAAACACAAACTTGACAAGTACTATTATTTACTGTCTCAGACCAATTCCATCAATTGTTTCTAGAAGGAATATGTCTACTTAGCACGTGTTTTTTTTCTTGACTAAAATTAACCCTAATTATGACCAAGTTAATTGCTCTACGTATTTCACACATAATTACACTAATTAGATCACATGCCACAGCCCATTCTCATTTTCTACGTATTTCACACGAATTACACTAATACGCAGTGCATGTAGTATATATAATAATAGATCACAATTACAAGTCATTCTCAATTTTTAGGTATTTCACACAAATTTTTAGGGCTAAGCTTTTCCTAGCCAATTTATCGTGAGCCAATAAAGCTCTAAACCGTTTAGCCCGAAGCTCTATAGGGCTGAACCCTGTAGAGTTAGGGCTAACCCGCAAACCCGTTTAATATTTATATTCAATTAATTTTAATATAATTATATTATAATTTTAATAGTTTATTTTATTATTGTTCATATTTTAGATGAAATTAGTTAAAATACAACATTTAAATCGAATAATTTTTTTTAACTAATATCAATGTTGAGTATTAAATAGTACTCATTCGTCCACCAATCTTATGCACTATTGACTTTTACACGCGTTTTTTAGAGCGAATTTTGTATTAGTAATTGAAATGATAAAATAATTTTTAAGGAGGGGTATGATAGATGATGGTCTTTTACAATTACTAATACAAAACTCATTCGCAAAAATGAATATAAAAGTCAACTGTGCATAAGATTGGTGGACGGAGGGAGTATTATTTTTTCAACATTGCTTTTTTTTTTTTTTGTTGTTGATGTAATTAAATATAGTTAGCAACACATTTATTATATGAGTGAGTCTCATATGCACTCGGGTGCACCGTGCATTCATAGTGCATTTTAGAAGCGTGCAACTATACATAACAGAAATATGTAACTACTCCAAACTGAAGTATGCAACTATATTCCTATATTAACAATTGCATTTTTCTGTGTAAATAAGTTACACTTTTTAACATAATAAGTTGCACACTTCTAAAATGCACTATAAGTGCACGGTGCACCTGAGTGCATACAAACCTAACCTTATTATATTATTGTATATCCTTTAATTTTATATGTTGAATTTAAATACTTTCAATTTTAATTATATTTATTTTTAAAAAAATTATTTTGTAACCTGTTATAGCCCGTTTAGCCCGAGAACCGTTAGAACTAGAATTATGTACCAATTATTAGTGGTCTGTTAATTGTGAACTGATAATGTCCCGGACCGTTTAAGGCCGCGGCCTTGTAAGTCTAACCCTGAGTTTCTAATACAATGAACGCTTTATATTTGAGACTCATATTTTCCTTGTTTTTTTTAACAGAAAACTTCCATCCCACTTGAACCAAATCAAATGTGACCAAATGCAATGAACTTACTATGAAAGCGTGTCAAAGTTGGGTCTATGGTCCACTAGAGTTTGATTATCACGGGTGATACCAACATGAATATTAATAATTATTTGCCATATATGACTAGATAAACAGACCGATTATAAAATTAAATTTCATATATGGTTGCTTGTTTTGGATTTTAGCATAGAAAAAAGAAGATACGAAATGTGACTTTGAAAATTTGACATGAATTCCACATTTGGTCCTTGGTGCACCCAACACATTTCTTGTCTTGTTGTTTTTCTCTGTTTTCTTTTTCTTTTTCTTTTTATTTTCCCTGTCTGTGGGTACTGACAACTACTGTTTGATTATTGCATTATATCTTTCGGTAATTTACACGTGCTCGGTCACACAAATTGCAATCATGCGCGATATATGATATAGGTACATGATTTTATATCCTATAGTGGCCAAGTTTTGTATGGATTTTGCACCGTGTATTTATAGTATATTTTAGAATTATATAACTTGTTTATCGCTGAACTATTTATTCAAGTCGATGGTTGTTTAATTGCACGATTCAATATAAATAAGTTGCATATTTCAGTATAATTAATAAATTACATGATTTTAAAATACACTATAAGTGTACGGTGCACCTGGATGCACATGAGACCCACTCATTGAACATTTTTAAGAAAACATCTGTTTCCAAATTATATTGAACATTTTTTAAGTGATAATAAATTAATTTAATCAATTTTAAATATTTTCTTTAAATATCTCAATATTACATGAGTACATGTAATTATTTTCCCCACTATCTTCTTTTATTTATATTATTATACCATATGTTATTATTTTATCATTCAACCCTCCAAAAAATAATTTTATCTATTACTCCCTTTATCCCAGAAGACTTAGCATAGTTGTCTTTGACACGTGTTTTTGCGAGCGGGTTTTATATTAGTAATTGAAATGATAAAGTGACATTTAAGAAGGGGTGTGATAGATAAGTCCATCTTCTATCAAACCACTCCTTAAAAGTCACTTTATTATTTCAATTACTAATACAAAACACACTCACAAAAATGTGTGTAAAAGTCAACTATGCTAAGTCTTCTGGGAAGTATAACATTAAGAAACAATCTCCACATCAAATTAACTTCATGCAATGCAAACAATAAATGTTCAATCTAATTCAGGAACAAGGGGAGTGTAACTATATATACCTACAATTCTTTTTTTTTTGATAACACGGTATGCTTCTCAAGGGCCGACTAATCCGGGATCATAACCCACCATCCACTAGCGGTGCCCCACTTCAAGCTAGAGCTAAGTTCTATATGAACTGACTCATCTCAAGAGTTGATCGCACCTGAGAGGGTTCGAACCTGAGACCTAAAGAGGAGCTTACTCCTAAGTCCCATGCTTATAACCACTAGGCCAACCCTTAGGGGTTACCTACAAAATATAAATAAAATGAGACAGTATAGAGTATAGTGTTTGAAATGAGATCACATGTTTCATAATTAATGTTTTAATTTGTATTTTATATTATGGATAAATGACACGTGAAATAATAAAAAATATTCAATGAACCACCATATTCTGGGTCCATGTGTTAAAAATTCAATAGAAAGCAACACCAATAAAATACAAAAAATGGAATAGGGAATCCAACCAAGGACGGACACACATAGGGGCCAAGGGGGTCACTGGGCCCCCCTGACCCCACTTGAACTTTATATATATATTTATAATTGAGACACACTTGCATTAGACGGTCTCATACTGAGACGGAGCATAAGTTGTGCATTAACGTTTTAATATTTTGGAAGGATGAATGTTATTTGTGTTAGTTTATACCCTATCTCATATATGAAATCATCTCATACAAATTTTTATTTTAATTAGTAATTAACTTGATGAGGTTAGAATTTATGGTTAATTTCAAAGTATGTATTCTTTTCCCATATAAATTTTCTTATTATCCTTTAAGTGAGGAAGGGGTAGCGAAATAGAAAAAGAAATATATATAATTCACATTTTAAATATATATATATATAAATGTATTTGACTCAGTTAATATAAATATATTTAACCCAAATCATTTTAAAAAATATATAAAAAATTTAAAAGTGCATTTATCTACACTATGTTATAAATTGGGCCCCCTTGGTGAAATTCATGGGTCTGTTCCTGAATCCAACCAATATTGTTTATCATGTTACTCATGTATGCATGTGTGTAACGAATTTCACGCAATAATCTATAGTTTGTTAAAATTCACTGTCCGTAATTAAAAAAAAAAAATCTTTGACCAAATAAATTTTAGAAGTATATATAATATTTCAAAGAGAAAAATCAATCAGGACATGTCATAGAGTATGTCCGCTCGGCACATTACACTAACTAGTGGATAGTTCAAATAATTTGAACAAATCCATACCTAATTCTTTATTGGATCAACTCATGGAAATAAACTTAATTTATTCTAAAGGTTAATGATAGAAAATTAGCTAGCTAGAGAACAAAATATGTACCCATAGTTGAATTCTGGGGAAACCTTAAAAGACTTTATCTTAAACCAAAAACCAAATGTAGTTGTACGACCAGCAAGTTGGTTCGATGTTCAGTCTAACTTGTACAATTTATATTCTACCTTGATTCAATGAGCCAATGTAGACACATGCATGCATATAGAAAATAATGATACAAACTCAATGATTGAGGTTTTATTTTTTTAAATAAATTCTCAATCTTTTTTTTTTAAATAGATGTGATTCTGGAGTTTTTAAGACAAATTAAGAATATATTTTTTTTCCCAAATTTAACTTTAATTAATATTATTTAAATATTCTTAATAATAAATACTATTAGTTGAAAAATTAAACACACAACACATTTGTAGGAAATTTGAAATTACAATTTTAAGAGTAAATAAGAGATAAAGGGAGATAAAATACCAGAACGACGTCTATTTTAAAAATAATTCAAAATGCTAAAACGACATGTAAATAAAAAAGAAGGGAATACATATTAACACAAAATCAAGGGTGCAGAAATCGGTAGGCGCCAGACGGGCGTTCCTAGGCCGCCTAGGAATTTTTTTTTTCCAGATATTAATTTTATTTTGAAATTTTTAACATGAAAAATAAAAAATCACAACAATTAACATAAAATCATAGTCATAATTACAAAATAAGAACTCAAAAGTAGTGTTTTTAATTTTTAGATCTCTTTTAATTTAAAAAAAAAAAAAAATAGGCCGCCCTAGGCCCATGACCCTAGGCCCGCCTAGGCCGCGCCTAGAACGGCCGATTTTGCCTAAGCTATCACGGACGATCGGCGCCTAAGCCTTTAGCGCCTAGGCACGATTTTTACATCCTTGCACAAAATACTTGTGTATTAATTAAGTTGATAATCAAGGTTATGTAGATTATGATGTGACTTTTTGTTTATCTAACTATATCAAATAAACATGATACGTATTCGTCAAGTATTGGAGAAGTATTACATGTAAATAATGAGCACCTTAATATTAAATTTCTGAACTCTTTCCAAGTACAAAGAAGCCCTATTTTGAAGTCATGACTTCCCGCATATAATGACGGATGCATATGCCTAAGGGTATGCAAGTACATATCCTTTTTTTTCTAAATAATTACTCCTATATATATAGTGTATTTAATTTATATTTTGAACTTTGAGTTATAAAAAATATATTTCATTTTAGTTTGTAAATTTTAATGTGTTTTGTATACCTTCTTTTTTGCTAAATAATTACTCATATATATAGTGTATTTAGTTTATATTTTGAACTTTGAGTTATAACAAATATATTTCATTTTAGTTTGTAAATTTTAATGTGTTAGGTCTTGTATTTATTAAGTGCATTGTGCATTTCATAACGTATTTTAGAGAATATAATTTATTGCACAAAAATATATAATTTGTTATATTAAAACTTTCAATTTATTTTATGAACACATGTTGCATCTTTCAGTATAATAAGTTGTATGTTTTTTTAAATACACTATGGAGTGCATTATACACCTAGTGCACAAGAGACTCATTCTATTTAATATTGTATGTTTTCAAATTTTCGACTGTTTATATTTTGTTTGTAATTTTTTTAGGGAGTAACACTTGCATAAAACTGTCTCATGGTGAGACGTATGTTACGTTTTTGATATTTTCAGAATGATTGTAATATGTTTTTTGAGGTTTTCTGGAATAATAATGCAGATAATATAAATTGCTTGAAGAACAAGATATGAAGATTTGAAGATATGAAGAATTAGGGAGAGAGATAATTAGATAGGGGGAGAGGTAGTTAGAAGAGAGAGAGTACTGCAAATTTCTGATATTCTCATTCATCGGCCAGTGCCATATTTGTAACTAACATTTGGGGTCCACTCAACAGTGGATATTCTTTTGGTAATTAAAAACAGAATCTAAAATATATAAAGGATATTCTAGATTATTCTAAATGTTTGGGTCCATTTACGTGAAGCCCAAACCTTAATTCATTCAGATAAGCCGTTCAGAAGATTTGACTCAGGTAGAATCTGAGCCTCAGTATTCTCGCTCAGATAATTTGGCTCAGGTGGATCCTGAGCCTCGATTTTTTTCGTTCGAGATAAATTGGCTCGGGTGGATCCCGAGCCCGGTTCTTCGTTAGAACTTCTTTGGCTCAGGTGGATCCTGAGCCTCAGTTTCTACGTTCAGCTTCTTTGGCTCAGGTGGATCCTGAGCCTCAGATTTCTCAATCAGGTTTCCTACTGACGAAAGAAACCCTGATTTTAACTCTCTTTTCGTACCCATCTCTTTACTTTTCAAATTTCCATCTGGTCTCGCAACAATACACCCTCTAACGAAAGATCCTTGTCCCCAAGGATGGAATGTAGGAAAATTTCGCGAGAACAAAAGGCGGTATCTTCCCATGAATCGATTTTCCAATCTTGGTAACCCAATAGACCACGAACGATCTTTCTCCTTTCCGCTTTCGGTGTCGAAAGTCGCTCTGTGACATAGTAAGGTTGGATCGCGAAAAGGCCGTTCTTATCAACATCCGGAAGACTCGTGAAGGTACATACTTAACCCTATGTGTTTCTTGAGTAGCGAAACATGGAAGGCAGGGGTGAATCTTTGACCCAATTGGTAGATCTAATTTGTAAGCCACACTCCCTACCGCTGCGGATTGTATAGGGACCAAAGTATTTTGATGATAACTTCAAATTCTTTTCGGTATTGAATGGAATTTGCGAAAGGGTTGAAGTTTGAGAAAAAACTTGGTCACCTACCTCGAAAACCCTCTCTTGCCTATGTGGCTTGTACCTTCATGCGATTACGTGCTTTGACTAAATTAGCCTTGACTTGTTTGTATGATGTCTTTGTTCGTGAGCAAAGCGATCTCAGAACCTCCTCATTTGTTGAATCCGGATATGGCCCATAAGTGATCCTGTAGGAGTATATCCGTAGAGAGCCTCAAAGGGTGTCATTTTCGTGCTTGAATGATAATTTGTGTTGTACAAAAGATTACGCCATGGGTAGCCACTTCAACCACCGCTTAGGGTTGTCACTTACTAAACACCTCAAAATCTTTGTTCCAAACATTGATTCACCCTTTCATCATCCATCGAGTTGGGGTGATAAGATGAGCTTAGGTGCGTAGATGAGTTCTACCAACTTAAATAGTTCCTTCAAAAAACAACTAGTAAATATTTTGTCCCTATCACTCACTATACTAGCGGGTAACCCATGCAGCTTATAGATAACATCCAAAAACACCTTAGCTAAAGATGTAGCAGTATATGGATGTAATAGGGCTATGAAATGTGAGTATTTAGTGAATCTGTCCACTATTACCCATATCACATTCTTTCCCCAAGAATTAGAAAGCCCCTCTATGAAATCCATAGAGATATGTGACCATGCTTGGTCTGGTATGGGTAAGGGTTGTAGGAGACCAGGGTATAAACCCGAGCTTGACTTATTTCTGGCACATACTTCACACTTCTTGGCCCACATCAACACATCATTTTTTATATTAGGCCAAAAAAACATCATTTTAAGCCTCTGATAAGTTCCTGTAACCCCAGAATGCCCTCCATAGGGTGTGGAGTGCATTTCAGAAAGGATTAAATCTCTTAATCCACTATTGCTACCCACAACCAGCCTCTTCTTATATCTCATAATGCCATTAGTGAACTGAATTAAGGGATAAGTATTAGGATCAGTACCTTTGGCTTTGATGATTTCCTTAATGTAACCATCATCAGTGTAACTTAGCAGGACCTGATCCAACCAAGTTGGGACCATTGTAGAAATAGCAGAACAACTGTTCTCCTTCCTGGATAATGCATCAGCTGCACTGTTCTCACTCCCCTTTTTATACAGAATCTCATAGTCAAGACCCAGCAACTTAGTAATCCATCTTTGTTGTAGTGGGGTTACCACCTTCTGGTCCAGAAGGTGTTTCAAAGATTGTTGGTCAGTCTTTATAGTGAACTTCTGCCCCTGCAAGTAGTGTTTCCACTTCTCAATGGCCATTAGTACTGCCAAAAATTCCCTCTCATAGACCGAGAGTGCTTGGTTCCTTGGACACAAAGACTTACTCATGTAAGCAATGGGCTTACCTTCTTGCATGAGAACAACCCCAATTCCCTTCCCACTAGCATCAGTTTCCACCACAAATCTCTTTGTGAAATCAGGCAATGCTAGCACTGGAACACTCACCATGGCTTCCTTCAACTTCTGAAAAGCTAGGTCTGCCTCAGGGTTCCATTTGAAATTGTCCTTCTTGAGTAAGGAAGTGAGTGGTTTGCTGATGAAACCATATCCCTTCACAAATTTCCTGTAATACCCTGTTAATCCCAAAAAACCCCTGAGTTGTTTAATGGTTTGTGGTTTTGGCCATTGAACCATACACTCAATCTTTCCTGGATCAGTGGCAACTCCATCTTTAGAAATTATGTGGCCCAAATACTCCACACTAGTCTGGCCAAAACTACATTTGCTCCTCTTAGCAAACAACTTATTGGCCCTCTTAAAACTGCTTCCAAGTGAACTAAATGTTGTGTTTCCTCATTGCTGTAAATGAGGATATCATCAAAAAAAACCAACACAAATTTCCTCAAGTGATCCCTGAACACACGATTCATCAATGATTGAAATGTAAAGGTGCATTGACAACCCAAATGGCATCACTAGGAATTCATAATGACCATTGTGGGTCCTGAAAGCAGTCAACTGCCTATGCTCCTTCTTCATTAGGATTTGAAAGTACCCTGACCTCAAATCTATCTTTGAAAAGATCTTAGCACCCTTGAGCTCATCTAGTAACTCATCAATGATAGGAATAGGGTAGTTGTGCTTGATTGTGAGTTCATTAAGGTACCTGTAATCCACACATAGCCTCCGGTGGCATCCTTTTTTCTTCACCAAAATCACAGGTGAAGCAAAAGGGCTCTTACTGTGTTGAATTACTCCTGTAGTCAGCAAATCCTTTACAATCTTCTCAATCTCCTCCTTATGGCTGTGAGAAGTTCTATATGGATACTGCTGTTTAGGGATGCTCCCTGGTTTGAGTATAATCGGTGTTCCCCCTCCCCGGGTGGTAATTCTACTGGTTCCTCAAATATATCTTTGTAAGCTAGTAGTAGCTTATGTAACTCAGGATCATCTTCAGTGTGGGTAGGAGGTGTTGATGTAATTAAATACATCTCATTAATTTCCATAAAGGCCTCTGTGTGGATCATCTGGTATAATCCCACATCAGAAATCAACTTACATTCAGCTGATGAAGTAAGTGCTTGTAGTTTCACCCTCTTCCCAAGCAAGTTGACTGTGAAAGTCATCTTTTCATAGTCAAGCTCAATGGGTGTGCAAAATTTTAACCAATCTCCTCCTAGGATCAGATCACAACCCTCATTCTCCAACAGCCTCAGTGGGTAGGTGAACTGATGTCCCTGCATGTTCCAAGTGAAAGGATTCACTTGTTGTGAGCTGACCAACCTTTGCCCATTAGCAACCTTCACCAGTATGGGTTTAGCATCACTCAGAGGGCATTTGAGCCTTTTAGCAGTAGCTTTTTGTATAAAACTCAGGGTGCTGCCTGAGTCTATAAGAATGTGGAGTTTGTGGTGTTCAAACTCTCCAAACAGCCTCATGGTAGTAACTCCATCTTCACCACTTAGAGCATTTAGTGTCATCTGGACCTCTTCCATGATGTCAGCCCCATAAACAGCCTGTTCCTCCCCTTCATTGGTAGGAGAAGAGAAGGTTTGAGTATCTTCCTCTTCTTCTGCCAGAATCATGTATGAAATCCTTTGTTTGCATTTGTGCCCATGCACAAAAGGTTCATCACAGTTGTAACATAGTCCCTTCTCCCTCCTAGCTGCCATCTCTGTAGGAGATAAGATTTTAAAAGGTGGTTTCCCTTTACTGGAAGGGCCCCCAGTAGCATCACCCTTCTTCCACTGCATAAAATTAGAGTTAGAGTTAGGGTTAAGGTTAGGGTTAGGATTAGAAACCCTGGAATAGGGCTTAAGTTTTTTAGTTAGTGCAGCAGTAGCCTGATCTTGCTTCCTGCCCAATTTAATAGCATGTTGAAGTGTGGTAGGTTCAAACATGGCTACTGTAGCTTGTAGCTCCTCATTAAGTCCTCCAATGAAACTTGCCACAAAGTAGGTTTCTGAGAATACATCCCCAGTAACTACCAGCATACAAGCTTTCAGCTCCTCATACTTATCAACATAATCTTCATAGCTACCAGATTGTTTGAGTTTGTTAAACTCAGAAATCACTGTAGAGTCTTTAATCTCCTCAAATCTTGTTGAGAGAATAACCAAAAATTGTGCCCAAGTTAATTCCACATTTCTTTGATTGAAATTCTGAACCCACAGTGCTGCTTTACCCTCAAAATGGATAGTAGCCAAAGTGATTTTTTGTTGATCAGTCATACTGGGCATAAGCTTAAAATACCCATTGGATCTCAGTACCCATAACCTAGGTTTAGAGCCATCAAACCTAGGGAATTCAATCTTAGGTACTGGGTTGTGAAATTGAGTACCATCAGTTAACCTCCTTGGAGATTCTTGATACTGATAGGATGATCCCCCACCAGCAGTTCCGTAGTTAGGCCCTCCACCACCAGATCCAAAGTTAGGACTCCCCAAAATAGCAGGCCCTTCATTGTGACCCTTGTCTTTTTCCATATTCAACAGTTGTAACTGCATAGCTGCCAAAGTGTTAGTCATAAGCTCAAATTTCTCATCCATCTTGGTTGTTAAACCATGCATATTATCCGTGAGCTTCCCTTCTACTGCTTCCCGCTTCATGGCTTCCGTTTGGATTAATAATTCCAGCTTTTTGTGTGATTCTTGCAGATCCTTGGAGCGTGTTGCTCGCTCGTGATTGTAGCATCCTCCAGAAGGTGTAAATCAACTGCTTCACTTTATTTGATAAATAATCTTTCAACGTGAGAGGAGCCAATTCAATGCAATCTTGAATCTGATATTTGCCGGGATCGAAAGGCTCAGTTGGAGAATTGTATTGGAGGTGATCTTGAATCTTGAATTGTAGCGATCTCAGCGCTACCAACACTATAATCCATTTTTTTCTGGAAATAAGAAGGTAAATTGCATATAGAGGAAGAGAGTAAGAGATGAAGATTTGAAGATATGAAGAATTAGGGAGAGAGAGAATTAGATAGGAAGAGAGATAGTTAGAAGAGAGAGAATAGTTGTAAATTTTCTGATATTCCCATTCATCGGCCAGTGCCATATTTATAACTAACATTTGGGGTCCACTCAACAGTGGATATTCTTTTGGTAATTAAAAATAGAATCTAAAATATATAAAAGATATTCTAGATTATTCTAAATGTTTGGGCCCATTTACGTGAAGCCCAAACCTTAATTCATTCAGATAAGCCGTTCAGAAGATTTGGCTTAGGTAGAATCTGAGCCTCAGTATTCTCGCTCAGATAATTTGGCTCAGGTGGATCCTGAGCCTCAGTTTGCTCGTTCAGATAAATTGGCTCAGGTGGATCCTGAGCCTCACTTTCTTCGTTCAGCTTCTTTGGCTCAGGTGGATCCTGAGCCTCAGTTTCTACGTTCAGCTTCTTTGGCTCAGGTGGATCCGAGCCTCGATTCTCAATCGGGTTTCCCCTCTTGTGAAAAAACCACGATTTTAACTCTCTTTTCGTACCCATCTCTTTACTTTTCAAATTTCTCTCTGGTCTCGCAACAACGTAACACATACACTTTGGAAAGGGTGGGTGATAATTTATGCCAATTTGTGACCCGTCTCATGTATGAGATCGTTTCGCACGAGTTTTTGTATTTTTAGGAAGTGTTTTATATTTTAATTTTTTTTAGTATTATTATAATTTTGCATACCTTGTTTAAAATTTCTGGATCCGCCACTACCCGCACACATAAAATTCGAAAGAAACATCCCTTTAGAGATTGTAAATAGCTTTTCTATTTAGCCTAGCTAGTGTCATTCAATACATCATAGATGCTATCAATAATATATGAGATCCTCTCTTCTGCTTGTGACCGTAGCTAACATATTATTAATGAATCACATAAATTATATGGTGTTATCCATTATAACAATTGTATATTTGGTGGACTGATTAATCGTTGACCAAGTAGAAAGAGTTGTAAAATCATATCGTTATCTACTTTAAGAGTTAGTCTCCGGTGAAATTTATTTACAATATGAAATTAATATTTTTATATTTATAATTTAATATCATAACCCTTCTCAATTGATATCATTACATTTATAAACATGTGAATTGTAACGACCCATATTTTTAATATACTAATATAAAATTTTGATACTATTTATTTTGGGACGTCACTAATTAATGAACTCTATATTTTTCTTTCCATGAATTAGAAAATAAATTATATTTGAGGCTTGTAAAATAAATCATTATCATGAACACAAATAGATTTGCAGTGAAAATAATAATAATCATAATTAAACATATTCTAGAATTGTGATTCGGGGCTAACAACCCGTCATAGAATTACAAGCCATAAATTATTTTCTGCCAAATAAAATAGACAACGTAATAGAAATTTTATTATTATTATCTCTTTATTTCTTGGCCATAGCATCCTGGATCATTCCTCCCTTTCGAACTCCTGCCCTGAAATTATTAAAAACGGGGTGAGTGTGTGAAAGACACTCAGTGGGGGGTAACTTCATAATTGCACAAATTAAATTCACCAATGTAAATAATATAAAACTTGTAGAACTTGTAACGGTACTAGCGATGTACCAGTCTTAACATGAAATTTATGGCTAGACCAGACTTAACTTGTACTTCTTGACTTCAGCTTAACTTGAATTTGCTGACTGGGTCAGGCTTAACATGAAATATACTGGCAGGGCCAGGCTTAACATGAGATTGCTGGCTGGGCCAGACTTAACATGAAATATTCTGGCTGGGCCAGACTTAACATGAGATTACTGACTGATCCAGACTTAACATGTATACTAAATACATAGCAAAATTTAATAAGGACAATTATAACCTGAAAGTTAGAACTCAATGAAGAGTTGAAGTGATTCCCCACCTTTTGAAGTGCAAAAGCTTTCTTGTGCTTGGTAGCGTTGAATTTAGATGTATGTGTTGTTCTACCTCAAAACATTGCTATTTATAGTAATTTGAGTACTAACTTTATTACATTCTACTAGCTACCTATACTAGGGTATAATTGCCTTGTTGATAAGGTTAGCGTTGTTTATTCATTTTTTTTTTTGAGAAAAGGGGGTACATGATCACGTGGGATCATATGGCTAGTATACCTATAAAGTGTTTAGCTACTGGATATATGTGTAATATATTACACGCAAGTGGTCAAGTTGCATTATAATTCATGCATGCAATCATGTAGACCTAATAACCATTTAATATATATATATATTTATATATTTGCATGTATATTAATAACCAAGTGGTCAAAAATCCTAATTATTATCCATGCATGACCATGCACCAATGTTGGTGTAATAATTATTTATTTTGTAGTAAAATCTATTAATTAATTATATATATATATATATATATACATATTTATATATATATAAAATTTTGGGGTGTTATATCCTTCCCCACTAAAAAAAAAATTCATCCTCGAAATTAAATTTTATCATGATATGGAATGCTCGGGTATTTGGATAAAACTTCATCTTCTCGTTCTCATGTTGCCTCTTCTTGACCATGTTTGTTCCATTGCACTTTAACTAAAATGATATTGCGATTTCGCAGTTTGTGCACCTTTTTATTGAGAATGGCCACTGGAGTTTCTTCGTATGTTAGTTTGCTATCAATTTCTACCAGGTCTCGATTAACTACGTGGCTCGGATCGGGAATATACTTGCGTAACATGGACACGTGAAATACATTATGAACTCCATCCAGCTCTGGCGGTAGAGCTAGTTTATATGCCAACTCTCCTACATGCTCTAGTATTTCGTATGGTCCAATAAATCGCGGTCTCAGTTTTTTGCGTTTTCCGAAACGAATGATACATTTTGTTGGTGATACTTTTAAAAACGCTTTATCTCCAACCACAAATTTTAGATCCTTACGTCTTTTGTCCGCATACGCCTTTTTCCTGTCTTGAGCTGCCCGTATTCTTTCCCTAATTTTCTTTATTACTTTAGCAGTTTCTTCTACTAATTCGGGACCTAAGACTTTTCTCTCTCCAACCTCGTCCCAATATAGAGGAGATATGAACTTTCTTCCGTAAAGTGCTTCGTAAGGTGCCATACCAATCGTGGCTTGATAGCTATTGTTGTAAGCGAATTCAACTAAGGGCAAGAATTACTCCCAGTTTCCTCCAAAATCGAGGGTACATGCTCTCAACATGTCTTCCAATGTCTGAATGGTTCTTTCCGACTGCCCGTCCGTCTGAGGGTGGAATGCAGTGCTGAAATTTAGCTTAGTTCCCATGGCATCCTGTAGGCTTCGCCATAATTTCGATGTAAATTGTGTGTCTCTATCTGATACTATTGAGACGGGTACTCCATGCAGTCTAATGATTTCCTCTAAGTATATTTGGGCCAATTTATCTAGACTGAAGGTCAGTTTAATTGGCAAAAAGTGTGTTGATTTCGTTAGGCGGTCGACAATTACCCACCGCTTCATTGCCTCGGCTTGACCTGGGTAAGCTGACCACAAAGGCCATGGATATATGCTCCCATTTCCATTCCGGAATCTCAAGTGGCTTGAGTAATCCTGACGGTTGTTGGTGTTCGTCCTTCACTTGTTGATAAGTCATGCACCTTTGTACGAAGGCTCCAATGCTTCCTTTCATGTTTCTCCACCAAAATAATTTCTTCAAGTCTCGATACATCTTTGTTCCTCCTGGATGGGCCGTGTAGGGTGTACAATGAGCTTCTTCCATAATTTCCTTTCTAATTGTTTCATCTTTTGGAATATATAGTCTGCCTTCATAAACTAGTGCGCCCTCGTCGGTTAGTGAAAAAATTTTCATTTTTCCTTCTCCGATTTTGCTTCTTATTTTCTCCAGAAACTTGTCTTCTTTCTGGGCCTCCACTATTTGTTGGGATTATACTGGAAAGTATGCTTTTACTTTGTATAATCAAAAGCTGAATTCGAACTTATTTCTTTGAAATAAATTATTTATCATCGATGCTTTAAATATCATCGAATGTTACATATATTTCTTTGCATAAGCTGTTCAATAAATAGACGTGTTACATTGTAGTTAATTTAGTGATATCGGATCACGAAGATTAAATTAACAGTCCCTTGTAACCAAAAGTACACCATTCACGACCTAGATGGAAATGAACAATCCATCGTGAAAGGGTGAAGTGTAAGGCTCAGATTGACATGTCTTGACCAAGAGATTACACTAGTGCATGATTGGCCTTTTGAATAGGACCTCTGAGGAGGACAAATTCTTGAAGCCCGAACAAGGAAGAATTAGACCTCGCGATTCGATTATTTCTTAATCTTCGTCCCTTAAATAGGATCACGTGTGGTTGGTAACTATTGCTTTGACTTATCACGGGTAGAGAATCAACGAGATTCAATACTTTATATCTTGGGCAATATTATTGGTCACATGCGATTCTAAGATTTTTATCGGAGAATCGTGTGCAACACGCTTGTTCGATTTGCCCCCCACGGGAGGTTCATAAGATTTATCATACCAAATCTTGCAAGTGGAACTAGTTTAGGTATGGATAATAATGTTGAACCGATTTCTTAAACAAGGACAAAAGATATTAATTAATGGAAAGCTATTTGGTGGCTTGAATTAATTAATGGGCTAGATAATCTTAAACACGGAAATAATAAGCAAGGAGCCATATTGGATGTAATATGGGTTAAGATGGATAGTGCAATATTAATTATGTAGTGGGATTAATTAATATTTATGGGCTTGAATAATATTGTGGCTCAATATTGATAATTCAAGATCCATTGAAAGGTCCAATCTTAATTCTCCTAAAGGCCCCCCAAGTAGCCCAACATAAAGTCCAATAACTAAAAAATGTGTTTAAAAATAAAATAAATTTTGTTGCCTATTTTTCCTTGTTTTTTTCGAAAAATATGAATAAAAAGGGGAGAAAGATTTTCTTTGAATTTTGTTATGGAATGAAGATATGTATTCTTGGAATACAAGATTATCTCATTAAATTCAAGAAATCTCCCACTTGGTTATTCATATTTGAAATTTTCGAAATTTTTGATAATTAAGGGAAATAAAGATTTTCTTGATTTTCTTGAAAAGATATTATGGTAGATATGTATTTCTTGAAATACAAGTATATCTCATAAATTCAAGAAGATCCAAATCTTGGAATCTTGTCTCTTAATTTTCAAAAAATATGCCATAACAAGATAAGGTGGGATTTTTGTGGAATATTTTAATTATGGAGAAAAGAATATAGGAGATATATTCAAGATTTCTTGGAGATCAAGAAAAGATTTTCCCACATTGTTTTTCCCAAAATTTCGACCACCACCCTATCTATAAATAGGGGATGATTCTTTCATTCCCAAGGACAATTCCATGTGCTGGAAAAATTAGTAAATCCACAAAGGTGGTGCAATATTTTTTTATTTTCCCTTTTGTTAATTGTTCGCGAGCATCCTTCCACCGGATTGTCGAGCAAGGACTAGTGAATACTTGGGAAGGCTTTTCGGTGTGTTTAATCGACGAGACCATTGCCACTCCAAGAGGTTAGTTCACGTAAACCCATAGCAATTCCGCATGCGTAGGATTTATGTGAACTGTTTATATGCATGATTTGTTGTTGAATTATTATTTGAATTAATATAGGATTAATTCATGCTAGTAATAATTGTTAGAATTAAATTTGTATTTAAATATTCATCCCGAATAGATCCGTGCAAATAATTCCCCAACAACTGGTATCAAAGCCTCGGTTTCATTAAATTTGAAATTGGATAGTAGAATTGCTAGATCTTTTTTGCAGGTATCCAATTGTCATGGAATTTAATGTGTTTATTTATGCATGCATATAAATTGTGGTTTTTAATTCGATTCGTTCAATTCGTTTTTGCCTAAATGAGAAAATCCACTAGTAGATTAGGATTTGTTTGATTTGATCAATGTAATAGACTAGTCTAGATCTAGGTTTATTTATTTTTTGTAAATAAATTGTAACCGGATCGAAAACGAAGGCGGAGACGAAGAATTAAAGGATAGATCGAAGCCGACTGCGGACGACGTGCATCACGAAACGTGCCAAGGAGGCACGCCAAGACGACGCAGACGTCGCCATGCGACGGACGGCACGACGCTTAGGCGTCGGGCGGGATCGGCTCGATGCGTCTTTGGTTTGGCGCAGGCGGGCGACATTAAGCGTAAGACGGCGTGGGAGGACCATGCGTGAAGAGGCCGAGGCGGACGGGCGGGCGATGGTGAGCACAAGCGAGGGACGCCTTGGCGCTTGCCGGAGATCCGCGGTGAGGAGAATTTGGCGGAGACACGATGCTTTCATGGATCTGTGGCGTCGCTGCCGGATTTCTTCCGCCGAGGCGTCTTAGAAACGCGAGCGATACTGTCGGCGTCTTGAGGTTGCCGAGGTTGTCGGCGAGGGCGGCCGGATCGCGGCGTGCATCATTGCGATGAGCTACTTGGCGTGGCGTTCGAGACGGAGTTCTTTTGAGAGACGATCGAGTGAGAGAAATTCAAGACGACGTTTCTTCAAAATCAAGCCAAGAAAAATCAAATCATGACAATTGGATAATTTGTGCCCAATATGTTTATTTTTCCGCTTTGCTTGATTTATTGTTGTGATTTCTTGTGCTTTATTTAATTTGTTTAAATGTGTTTGCATGAGAATTGCCCAATGAAAAATCTCACCTTCAAAAATTACTAAGTATGTTTAAATAATTAATTGACAATTTTATTCCGGATAATAAAATTGAATTAATTTTGACCTCCATGATTTATTTATTTGTGAATTCTTTTGGAGAAATTCCCCCCACGGGACGGTCAAAAGATAGCTTTCACATGAATAAATTCCAGATGGATGATTGTGGATTATTACTAGTGGCGACGATGATCCTCCCCACGAGGCTCGTTCAAAGCAAAATAATAATTCTGTATTTAATCATGGTTATTACTTCCCCGAAGTCCCTGTCAATTTTATATTGGTCAAGTGGGAGCCAACTATTAATCTGGATATTAAAGGTTTGTAACTGTTCTTGTTTATAACCTGCTTGAATGTGTTTAAAAATGACCCCTGGCGTGGCTTATTTAAACTGTTTTTGAGATGTTGGGTGATGCATGTTCATATTTTTTTTTGAGATTTTAATATGAAACATGTGATCAAATTTTTGTGATATATTTATGCTTATGCATATTATTATTTATTTCGATTCAAAGATGTCGTAACTTTTTAATCTTTTTTTATTATACTTAAAGTCAATAGAATAAGTATGGAAACTATATTGATTGGAAACGAAAAAATTATAATTGTCCTAACTGCACAAAAGCACAAGTGGATTCTTGACACACCAAAATCAGATGAGCCAACTGACGAGTCAAAAATGCGAGACTCGTCAGATCACCTTGCCAGAGATGTCGTCGCTGAAATTGGTGGAGGGCAAACCCGTTAGGGATTACGTCCTCAAAATTGATGGCCCATCTGAACAAACTTGAAGTTCTGAGTACAGATTATAATCTGGAGACTCAGATGAATTTGGTACTTCACTCTCTGCCCAAAAGTTTCTGAGCAATTTTGCCTTGCTAGGCGATTTATTTGCAAGCTTTGGTCTCGGCGAGAGATGTTGATAGGGCACCAAACTCAAGCTTTTGACAAGCAAGTGGTCCGTCTTCATCTTCTAGGCCAAGGATGACAAGAAGAAGAAGGTGACCAAAGGCCATAAGCAATCGAGACTCAATTGTTGCCAAGGGCAATGATAAAATGACGAATGCTGGTGGTGTCAAGGAAATTCCAAAGAGGAAGTGCTTAAGCTGCGGTGAAAGAGGACAATGGAGGTTTGCCTGTTCCAACCCCAAAAGGGCAGGAAAGAAAGGTAACTCTCACGCACTAATTGTTGAAACTTGTTTAGCGGCGTATACTTCTCATTCGTGGGTAGTTGATACGGGATCCGCTAATCATGTTTGCTTCACGGGTTCAAACTGATCCGACAACTTAGTGGCAGTGAGATCCTCATCCTGGCCGGGCGATCTGCTACGAGAGATCACGGTGAAGCGGTGGGAGAAGTGCACCTGTCTTTTGAAGACAGAGTTCTAATTTTAAGAGATGTTCTTTATGTTCCTAGTTTTAGAAAGAATTCACTTTCAGTTTCTAAAATTCTGTTAATGGATACTTAGTTTCTTCTAATAAGAATGACATCATTTCTTGAAATGATGAGTGTATCTGTTACGGGACATTGATGGAAAATCTCTATACAATTAACTGTGCACACCACTCACGAAATGCATCCTATAACACATCATTTGCTTTTAGATAAAAAAAAAACGTGAACGAGACACTTCTATGGCATCTAAGATTGAGACATATTAATCCAAAGAGGATCCAAAGGTTGGTAGAAGATGGTTCACTGGAGTCTCTCCAAGTTGAACCAATTCCAACCTGCGAATCATGATTGTAGGGCAAAATGACCAAGAGGGCATTCGGAGCCAAGGGGAATAGAGCCAAAGAAGTGTTAGAAATCGTTCACACAGACGTATGTGGTCCAATGTCAACCAAAGCAAGGGGAGGTTATGAGTATTTCGTCACTTTTATTGATGACTATGTTGGGATTATACTGGAAAGTATGCTTTTACTTTGTATAATCAAAACTGAATTTCGGACTTATTTACTGAAATAAATTGTTTATCACTGATGCTTTAAATATCATCGAATGTTACATATATTTACTGCATAAGCTGTTCAATAAATAGTATGTGTTACATTGTAGTTAATTTAGTGATACCGGATCACGAGAAGATTAAATTAACAGGTTCCTTGTAACAAAAAAAAGTACACCATTCACGACCTAGATGGAAATGAACAATCCATCGTGAAAGGTTGAAGTGTAAAGGCTCGATTGGCTTATCTTGACCAAGAGATTACACTAGTGCATGGTGATGTAACCTTGAATAGGACCTCTGAGGAGGACAAATTCTTCAGAATTGAACAAGGAAGAATTAGACCTCAGTGGTTCGTTATTTCTTAATCTTCGTTCCTTAAATAGGATCGCGTGTGGTTGGTAACTATTGCTTTGACTTATCACGGGTAGAGAATCAACGAGATTCAATACTTTATATCTTGGGCAATATTATTGGTCACATGCGATTGCTAAGATTTAATACGGAGAATCGTGTGCAAGTATGCTTGTTCGATTTGCCCCCTTGGGAGGTTCATAAGATTTATCATACCAAATCTTGCAAGTGGAACTAGTTTCCGGTATGGATAATAATGTTGAACCGTTCCTTAACCAAGGACAAAAAATATTAATTAATGGAAAGCTATTTCAGTGGCTTGAATTACTTAATGGGCTAGATAATCTTAAACACGGGAAATAATAAGCAGGAGCCATATTGATTTGTAATATGGGTTAAGATGGATAGTGCAATATTAATTATGTAGTGGGATTAATTAATATTTATGGGCTTGAATAATATTGTGGCTCAATATTGATAATTCAAGATCCATTGGAAGGTCCAATCTTAATTCTCCTAAAGGCCCTCAAGTAGCCCCAACATAAAGTCCAATAAGCTAAAAAAGGGGTTTAAAAATAAAATAAATTATTGTTGCATTATTTTCCTTAAAATTTGAAATTATTAAAAAAAAAAGGAGAAGAATTTTCTTGAAAAGATTTTATGGAAAGGAGATAAGTATTCTTGGAATACAAGATTATCCCATAAATTCAAGAAATCCCCCACTTGGTTTCTTTAATTGTGATTTTCGAAATATATAGAGTAATAATAGGAAGAAGGATTTTCTTGATTTTCTTGAAAAGATTTTATGGAAAAAGATATGTATTCTTGGAATACAAGAATATCTCATAAATTTAAGAAAGATCCAATCTTGAAAAGCCTCCTATTATTTTCGAAAAAAATGGGTTAAATAAGGGTGTGAGATTTTTGTGGAAAAAATACACATGGAAAAAAAGAATATATGGGATATATTCAAGATTTCTTGGAGATCAAGAAAAGATCTTTCCTAACCATATTTTGAGCCCTAATTTTTCGTCTCCTCTCTATTATAAATAGGGGATGAATGTTTCATCCCCAGTGAACCTGAAAATGGTTTTTCGGAAAAATATAAACCGATAAAATATCAAATATTTTGAAACGTTTGATGATTGTGTATTTTTGAAAAGCGTCAATTGTGAGTGTACAATTCCATGTCTTTGGAAAAATTAGTAAATCCACAAAGGTGGTGCAACAATTTTTATTTTTCCTTTGTTAATTGTTCATGAGCATCCTTCAACGGATTGTCGAGCAAGGACTAGGAATACTTGGGAAGGCTTTTTGATGTGTTTTTCATCGATGAGTCCATTGTCATTCCAAGAGGTGCGTTCACGTAAACTCGTAGTAATTCGCATAATCGTAGGATTTTCGTGGATGATAAATTTTTTATATGCATGATTTGTTGCTGAATTATTATTTGAATTAATATAGGATTAATTAATGCTAGTAATAATTGTTAGAATTAAATTTGTATTTAAGTATTCATCCCGAATAGATCCGTGCAAATAATTCCCCAATAGACTACTCAAGGTACAGTTATATTTTCCTTATGAAGCATAAATCTGAGACCTTTGACAAATTCAAAGAATTTAAGGCTCACGCAAAGAATCATAGGGAAAAATGTATCAAGTCTCTACGATCCGATCATGGAGGCGAGTACCTCAGCTATGAGTTTTTGAACTACTTGTCTGATGAAGGGATTGCATCCCAGCTGACTGCACCCGGAACCCCTCAACAAAACGGGGTTGCAGAGCGAAGAAACAGAACTCTTTTGGAAATGGTTAGATCTATGATGAGTTATGCGGATCTTCCCAAGTCGTTCTGGGGTCATACCTTGGAAACAGCGGCTTATATTCTGAACTTGGTGCCATCCAAATCGGTTCCCAAAACTCTCAAAGAATTGTGGACCGGGCGCAAGTCCAGTTTGAGACACATGAAAATTTGGGGGTGTCCGACCTACGTATTGGACAAGGGTTTAGGAAAATTAGATCCTCGTCGAATTAAGGTCGTTTGTAGGATACCCGAGGGAACAAAAGGGTGTATGTTACGTGGTCCCGAAGATCAAAAGGTGGTAATAAGCACCCACTTTAGATTTTTGGAAGAAGACTATATGAAAAAAAAAGACCGAAGTGAGATTACCTTAAATGAGCTAAGGGGCTAACCTCGATTCCAACTGTACAAGATGACATACCAAAGCGACACACTTACACAACAGAACCTCGTCGTAGTGGGAGGGGTTGAAGAGACGCCCGAGAGATTCATGGGGATAGGAGAGTCCTCGGACTTGATTCCGGACAAAGAATAATCGGACCCATGGACATATGACAAGGCAATGCAAGACAAGGATGCGATTTCTTGGCAAACAGTAATGAAAGCCGAAATGGGTTCTATGGATCATAACAGAGTGTGGGAGCTAGTCGAACCACTTAATGGGGTCAAGCCCATTGGTTGCAAGTGGGTGTACAAGAGAAAAAAAGGACCGAAGCGGAAGGTGGAAACCTTCAAGGCAAGGCTTTGTGGCGAAAAGGTTATACTCGGAAAGAAGGGATCGACTATGAGGAAACTTTTTCGCCCGTAGCAATGCTCAAGTCCATCCGAATTCTCTTGTCGATTGCTGCGCATCTCGACTTTGAAATCTGGCAAATGGATGTCAAGACAACTTTCCTTAATGGAAGTCTTGATGAAGACATCTATATGCAACAACCCCAAGGCTTCATTGAAAAAGGCCAAGAACACCTAGTTTGTAAGCTCATGAAGTCCATTTACGGACTCAAACAGGCATCGAGCTTGGAACCAATGTTTTGATCATGTTATAAAGTCTTATGGGTTTGATCAAAACGAGTTCGAAAGTTGTGTGTACAAAAAGCGTGTCGGAACTGCATTGGTATTCTTAGTACTATACGTAGACGACATTTTGATCATCGGGAACGATGTAAAGGTGTTATCAGATGTAAGGCCATGAATTTCAAAACAGTTTGATATGAAGGACTTAGGGGAAGCCGCGCACATCCTTGGGATCAAGATCACTCGAGATCGCAAGAAAAAGATGATAGGCTTATCGCAAGCTTCATGCATAGACACCTTTGTCTTGAAATGATTAAAGATCGAGGATTCAAGAAAGGCCGTACCTTTCGGACATGGAATCCATCTATTCAAGGAAATGTGCCTAAGACACAAAAAAGGAGATAGATGACATGAAAAGCATTCCATATGCTTGGTGCCGGAAGCCTTATGTATGCAATCTTTGTAGACGAGACGGATATCTGCTTTGCCATTGGCATGGTGGCAAGATATCAAAGTAACCCGGGGAAAGAACATTGGACGGTAGTTAAAAACATTCTGAAGTATCTGAAAAGAACTCGAGATAGAATGTTAATTTATCAGTCAGATAGTCTAATCCCCATCGGTAATCAGACTTAGATTCCAGAAAATCTACCTCCAGTAGTGTGTTTTGCATGGGGTAGGAGCCATGACATGGAGAAGTGTTAAGCAGAAATGCATCGCAGATTCTACCATGGAAGCCGAATATCTAGCTGCTTGCGAGGCAGCGAAAGAAGCGGTTTGACTCAAGAACTTCATAGTGGACTTGGATGTAGTTCCAAATTTTCCCAGCACAATCACTGTTTATTGTGACAATGTCGGAGCAGTTGCAAATTCAAGGGAACCAAGAGCCCACAAGGTCAGCAAACACATTGAAAGGAAATACCATCTTATACGAGAAATCGTTAAGAGAGGAGATATAGAGGTGGCAAAGATCACGTCAGAAGACAACCTAACAGATCCATTCACAAAGGGTCTGCCTCAGAATACATTCGAGAGACATGTGAAAGGAATGGGTGTCAAGACCGTTGCCAATCTGCTTTGAGTATAAGTGAGAGAAATTATTAGGTTCGTGTAGGTGACATTAGATGTCACGTATTAGGAACTACACGAGACATGTTGTAGTATACTTAAAAGCGGACTTTGAGTATAAGTGGGAGATTGTTGGGATTATCTTTGGAAAGTATGTTTTTACTTTGTATAATCAAAACTGAATTTCGGACTTATTCTTTGAAATAAATTGTTTATCATCGATGCTTTAAATATCATCGAATGTTACATATATTTCTTTGCGATAAGCTGTTCAATAAATAGTACGTGTTACATTGTAGTTAATTTAGTGATACGGATCACGTAAGATTAAATTAACGGTCCTTGTAACCAAAAAGTACACCATTCACGACCTAGATGGAAATGAACAATCCATCGTGAAAAGGGTGAAGTGTAAGGCTCGAGATTGACTTGTCTTGACCAAGAGATTACACTAGTGCATGGTGATGCCTTGAATAGGACCTCTGGGGAGGACAAATTCTTGAGCCCGAACAAGGAAGAGTTAGACCTCAGTGGTTCGTTATTTCTTAATCTTCGTCCCTTAAATAGGATCACGTGTGGTTGGTAACTATTGCTTTGACTTATCACGGGTAGAGAATCAACGAGATTCAATACTTTATATCTTGGGCAATATTATTGGTCACATGCGATTGCTAAGATTTATCTGAGAGAATCGTGTGCAATCAAAACTTGTTGATTTCCCCCTTAGGAGGTTCATAAGATTTATCATACCAAATCTTGCAAGTGGAACTAATTTCCGGTATGGATAATAATGTTGAACCGTTCCTTAACCAAGGACAAAATATATTAATTAATGGAAAGCTATTTCAGTGGCTTGAATTAATTAATGGGCTAGATAATCTTAAACATGGGAAATAATAGCAAGGAGCCATATTGATCGTAATATGGGTTAAGATGGATAGTCTGCAATATTAATTATGTAGTGGGATTAATTAATATTTATGGGCTTGAATAATATTGTGGCTCGATATTGATAATTCAAGATTCATTGGAAGGTCCAATCTTAATTCTCCTAAAGGCCCCCCAAGTAGCCCAACATAAAGTCCAATAACTGAAAAAGGTATTTAAAAATAAAATAAATTGTGTTGCCTATTTTTCCTTGTTTTTTTTCGAAAAATATGAATAAAAAGGGGTGAAATATTTTCTTTGAATTTTGTTATGGAATGAAGATATGTATTCTTGGAATACAAGATTATCTCATTAAATTCAAGAAATCTCCCACTTGGTTATTCATATTTGAAATTTTCGAAATTTTTGATAATTAAGGGAAAGAAAGATTTTCTTGATTTTCTTGAAAATATATTATGGTAGATATGTATTTCTTGAAATACAAGTATATCTCATAAATTCAAGAAGATCCAAATCTTGGAATCTTGTCTCTTAATTTTCGAAAAATATGCCATAATAAGATAAGGTGGGATTTTTGTGGAATATTTTAATTATGGAGAAAAGAATATAGGAGATATATTCAAGATTTCTTGGAGATCAAGAAAAGATTTTCCCACATTGTTTTTCCCAAAATTTCGACCACCACCCTATCTATAAATAGGGGATGATTCTTTCATTCCCAAGGACAATTCCATGTGCTGGAAAAATTAGTAAATCCACAAAGGTGGTGCAACATTTTTTTATTTTCCCTTTTGTTAATTGTTCGCGAGCATCCTTCCACCGGATTGTCGAGCAAGGACTAGTGAATACTTGGGAAGGCTTTTCAGTGTGTTTAATCGACGAGACCATTGTCACTCCAAGAGGTTAGTTCACGTAAACCCGTAGCAATACCGCATGCGTAGGATTTATGTGAACTGTTTATATGCATGATTTGTTGTTGAATTATTATTTGAATTAATATAGGATTAATTCATCCTAGTAATAATTGTTAGAATTAAATTTGTATTTAAATATTCATCCCGAATAGATCCGTGCAAATAATTCCCCAACACTATTTTCTCCTTCAAAGTGGGTTTGACCACCATGGTTGCTACACTGGCTTTGGTGGTATTTGGTGGTAGTACCACTTCTATCCTCATTTTTGCAAAGTCTTCTATCAATTTTCTCTGGCTGGTTATGCAAGTTAAGTTGCTTCTCCTTTGCCGGCTTAACGCATCAGCTACCACATTCGTCTTACCAGGATGGTAGAGTATTGTGCAATCGTAGTCTTTCACCAACTCAAGCCATCTTCTTTGTCGCATGTTCAATTCCTTTTGTTCGAAGAAGTACTTTAGGCTTTTGTGGTCTGTGTAGATCTCACATTTTCCGCCATACAAGTAATGTCACCAAATCTTTAAATCATAAACCACTGCAGCCAACTCCAAGTCATGTGTTGGGTAATTATGTTCGTGTGGTTTTAGTTGCCTAGATGCGTAGGCAACTACTTTCCCCTTTTGCATCAACACGCATCCCAAGCCTTGTTTTGAGGCGTCGCTATAGACAACAAATCCTTCAGGCAAATGCGGAATAGTTAGAACAGTGCTTTGGTCAATCTTTGTTTGATTAAAAAACTGTCCTCACATTCTTTTGCCCAGTGGAATTTCACTTCTTTCCTCGTCAGTTGGGTTAATGGCCTCGCAAATTCTGAGAATCCTTCAATGAATCTTCGGTAGTATCCGACCAATCCTAAAAAGCTTCATACCTCGTTCACGTTCATTGGAGATTTCCATTGACTTACCGCTTCCACTTTGGTTGGGTCGACCTCAATCCCAAGAACAGAAACGATGTGTCCTAGGAAAGTGACTTGATTAAGCCAAAATTCACATTTATTGAGTTTGGCGTAAAGTCTTTCCTTTCGCAGCACCTCTAGGGTAGTTTTGAGATGCTCCTCGTGTTGTTCTTGATTTCTTGAATAGACCAAGATATCATCGATGAACACGATCACAAATTGATCTAGGTACGGATGGAAAACTCGATTCATTAGATCCATGAAAATTCTTTGGTGCGTTCTTTGAGCCCAAATGGCATCACTCTTAACTTCGTAATGCAGTATCACGTTCCGAAAATTTGTTTTTGGGGTGTCAGCTTCCTTGATCTTTACTTGGTGGTATCGTGATCTCAAATCTATTTGTGAGAACACGCTGGCACCTCTTAGTTGGTCGAACAGGTCCTCAATTCTTGGCAATGGATATTTATTTTTGATGGTGAGTTTGTTTAACTCTCGATAGTCGATGCACATTCTAAATGTACCATCCTTTTTTTTTCACAAATAGTACTGGTGCTCCCCAGGGCGAGACACTGGGTCGTATGAAGCCTTTGTCCAGGAGTTCTTGTAGTTGTACCTTCAGCTCCTGCAACTCTTTTGGTGCCATTTTATAAGGCGCTTTTGATACTGGTGTTGCTCCGGGTACTAGATCGATCGTAAACTCCACTTGTCGCTCCGGAGGTAAGCCGGGCAGGTCTTTTGGAAATACGTCTTCGTAGTCTCGTACGATGGGTACTTCTTCGATCGATTTACCATCTACCTTGGATTGCACGATGTTAGCCAGAAAGGCTGCACAATTCCTCTTTTTCAACAACTTCATTGCTTTTATTGTAGACACCACTCGTGGTAGTGTCCCTATTTTTGCCCCGTGGAAAGTGTACAGTTCCCCTCCTGAATCCTGGAATGACACTTCTTTCTCGTGACACCTAATGATGGCATGGTTGGCTGTAAGCCAATCCATCCCCAATATTACGTCGAAATCTCTCATGTTAATGACGTGTAAATGAGCTACAAAGATTTTATTTTCAAAACCGATCGCTATATCCTTGCACAGTTGAGTGGTTTGGATAGTTATTCCTGACGGAACACTCATTCTAGAAGTTCTTTCTCTACTTTTATGTTAACGTTCCTTATTTTGTCAAACATCTTTTCGGAAATGAACGAGTGTGTAGCCCATGTATCAAATAATACTAAAGCAGGTGTACCAAAAATGGTCAACATACTTGCCATGGTGCCGGGTTCGTCGGCGGCCTCTTATTGTGTCATCGCAAAGACACGAGCAGGTCCCATCTTTGGCTTCCATTTGCTTTTGAGCAGTGGACAACTGCTCCATCCGTGACCAGGCTCCTTGCAGTGATAACACAATCCTGAGCCGTACAAGCACTGCCCATCGTGGTTTCTTCGGCATTTGGGGCATGTTGGTCTGGTTCTCGGCGGGGTTTGACGCATATTTTCTTCCTTGCGGACATGCATATTTTTATTATTGTTGTCCCTTCCTTGGGTTGGATTCTCAAATTTTCTTTTATTTGGGAGTTCCATGATCTCCTTCTATGAGTTTTCGAGTTTCAGGCGGGAAGCGATTTCCCGAGCCTTTGAAAAATCCTCCGCGTAGGTCAACGTTCCTTGTCCGGCCAAGATGCTGCTGATCTCCGGCCTTAAATTCTTCTCAAAGCGTCGGGCTTTCTTGAATTCAGTGTCTACCAAGTGAGGAGCGTACCTACTGAGTTGACTGAATTTTTGCTCGTATTCGAGCACGATCATGGAACGTTGTTTGAGTTGGATGAATTCTGTTTCCTTCTGATCCTGGAAGGATTGGGGCATGTAATTTTAAATTACTGCCTCCTTGAATTCTTCCCAAGTAAGGGTTGCCCTTTGTGATACAGTCCTTGTTCGACAGTAGGCCTCCCACCAATAGTCTGCTTCATCTGTCAGCTGGAAAATGGCACATGAAATCTTTTGCTCGTCTGTGCATACAATATGAGTAAATATTTTCTCGAGCGCCCTCAACCAGGTTTCAGCTTCTGCAGGATTTTCTTTGCCATTGAAGGTAGGTGGACGATAACGTCTGAATTGTTCTACTACGGTGCTCATTTCATTCCGATGTGTTAGTGGGGGTGGTGCAGTCGGTGTGGGAGAATTATTAAAGTGTTGTGCGAGACTTCGAAGGATCGTTGCGATATTATTTCCTAGGTCTTCATTGGTCGATGAGGAAGGTTCTGAAACTGGTATTGCTGTACAACGTGGCCGTCCACGACTCATGATCTATTCCACCAAGTCAATTTTTAAATTAGAGAATTTTTCTAATTCAAATCATATAATAATGTTCAGTAGACAATTTAAAATATTGCATTAAAATATTCATACTAGAATATGTATGTATATATATATATATATATGTATAATTGAATAATTTAAAACTTAATTACTTAACACTTAAACTTTAAACGAATTTAAATACAACCAGCATGTATTCACAAGCGTAAGTGCTGATGATAAACGTAGAAATGTGGTGAGTGTCAATGATGAATACTTAAATATTATGATCATAAAAAAATGGTTTGTCAACAATGAAACTGTACTGCATATTAAGTGTAACATGTAAAATATGTAGATGATAACTAATACTAATGTTATGAAAACTAACATTGCATAAGTTGACATGAAAGAAAACATGATAACCGATGATATGTGTGTAATTTTACTATGCCAATTGTACATTGTGTAGCGACATTATATAATTATATATATATATATATATATATATTTCCTTCGTTTTGTTACATATTTAAACGAAAGTACAAAACACAGAAGTTTATACGCATACATATTATTATTATTTTTTTTAAAGCGAAAGTACAGAATGCGAAAATTAAAAAAAAACATACATATTTTCATACATATTGGGACCTATCTATAGCGGCGATATTATCAATAAGGTACGTCCTACGCTTAGGACAAAACGAGTCCAGAGTTATTTTGGAAAACCGCCGTAGAGTAGTACAAAAATGATAGGTCCTGGCCCTTTCTATAGACCTTATTGTGATCCGTAAGAAGACTGTGGGTCGTTACATCCGTACTGGAGCCATATCAAAGGTCCTGCCCCTACTAAGCGAGCTCTTGCTACCTCAGGGATGTGGGGTTGTGCTACCATGGCCCCGAATGAGTATTGTTGAGGTTGTCCAGGCAGGGGGGGGATGACCTTCTCCTATCCAGTCCCAATATAAACCAGTTGAAAAACATCCGTAGCATACACTACCGTAGGTATCGGCCATGTTGAGGTACAAACGATAAGCATGATATTTCCAAGCATTCGGTAATGTGTTAATTAAAGCCCAGCATGCTTCGTTGTCATTCATCAGAATCCCCGTAGAGTGGGACATTCGCCACATCGCCGCCATCTCTCCTATGTGGGCCCCAACGTCTATCATCTCGTCCCGTCCACGTGCCACACACCTATGTATGTGGATGGAGATATAGGGCTCGTATTCGCCCATTTTAAGAACTAAAGAAGATTTTTTTAAAGTAAATCTATACGTACATATTTATATATATTACTTTAAGGAGGTTATTTTTAATCGTGTGAAGTATTTATATATAAAGAGGGTATTGAAACATAAAAGTAAATGTAATCAACTTACTTGAGCGGAGGAATGACCGCAGGATGGCTTCAATTTTTTTTTTTTTTTTCTTTTTGCTGTTTGCTTATTACACTTTGAGGGAAAAAGTCTTTATATAGGCACATACCATGACTTATCTTAAACTGCATGGGGGTTTGAAAGTTTACACCTAGTTATAGGTTGTGATATAGGGACTTTATAGCTCGTGACACTCATACGCTACTGCTTCAGCCATGCAACTATCTTGTTGCATATACATTATAAATATAATAATTTGGTCTTTTAAAAGAAATATGTTAGTTGATTTAAACTACCACGTAAATTTTGAGCAAGTCTGCAGAATCTCAGACCCGCTCTGATACCAACTGTAATGACCTGTATTTTTAATATACTAATATAAATTTTTGAGATTATTTATTTTGGGACGTCACTAATTAATGAACTCTATATTTTTCTTTCCATGAATTAGAAAATAAATTATATTTGAGGCTTGTAAAATAAATCATTATCATGAACACAAATAAATTTGCAGCGGAAATAATAATAATCATAATTAAACATATTCTAGAATTGTGATTCGGGGCTAACAACCCGTCATAGAATTACAAGCCATAAATTATTTTCTGCCAAATAAAATAGACAATGTAGTAAAATTTTTATTATAATTATCTCTTTATTTCTTGGTCATAGCATCCTGGATCATTTCTCCCTTTCGAACTCCTGCCTTGAAATTATTAAAAACGGGGTGAGTGTGTGAAAGACATTTAGTGGGGGACAACTTCATAATTGCACAAATTAAATTCACCAATGTAAATAATATAAAACTTGTAGAACTTGTAACGGTACTAGCGATGTACCAGTCTTAACATGAAATTTCTGGCTAGACCAGGCTTAACTTGTACTTGTTGACTTCAAATTTAACTTGAATTTTTGTTGGGTCGAACAACTTAACATGAAAATATCTTGACAGGCTAGACTTAACATGAGATTGCTGGCTGGGCCAGACTTAACATGAAATATTCTAGTAGGGCCAGTCTTAACATGGGATTGCTGGCTGGTCCAGACTTAACGTGTATATTAAATATATAGCAAAATTTAATAAGGGCAATTATAACACCTGAACATTAGAACTCAATGAAGAGTTGAAGTGATTCCCCATCTTTTGAAGTGCAAAAGCTTAAAGATTTTCTTGTGCTTGGTAGCGTTGAATTTAGATGTCTGTGTTGTTCTACCTCAAAACATTGCTATTTATAGTAATTTGAGTACTAACTTTATTACATTCTACGGCTAGCTACCTATACTAGGGTATAATTGCCTTGTTGATAAGGTTAGCGTTGTTTATTCATTTTTTTTTTTGAGAAAAGGGGTACATGATCACGTGGGATCATATGGCTAGTATACCTATAAAGTGTTTAGCTACTGGATATATGTGTAATATATTTACACGCAAATGGTCAAGTTGCATTATAATTCATGCATGCAATCATGTAGACCTAATAACCATTTAATATATATATATATATATATATATATTTTGCATGTATATTAATAACCAAGTGGTCAAAAATCCTAATTATTATCCATGAATGACCATGCACCAATGTTGGTGTAATAATTATTTATTTTGTAGTAAAATCTATTAATTAATTATATATATATACATATTTATATATATAAAAAATTTTGGGGTGTTATATGAATGAATATTATGGTATTACTTTGAATTTAGTTTCATATGATGAACAAGTTTCACAGAAGAATTTGTCATACATTAACATATAGAGTGAGTCTCATGTGCATTCAGGTGCACTGTGCATTCATAGTGTATTTTAGAATCATACAACTTGTTATACTGAAAGATGCAACTTATTTACACTGAACAATGCAACTATTAATATGGAAAAAAATAATTGCATGGTTCAGTGTAAACAAGTTGCATATTTTAGTATAACAAATTGTATAATTTTAAAATGCACTATAAGTGCACGATATACTAAGATGCATCCAAGACATAGCCTATATTGTGTATATACATAGTGTGAATTAAATTTCATATGGTGAACAAATTTTATAATAGAATTTGTCCTACATTAATGTGTGTGAATATGGAGCGAAGGATTTCAAAATCTATAATAGAGTTTGTCCTACATTAATATATATATATATATATATATATATATAGATTCTGAGGGAAATTCTACTTCATAATCTAAATGAGATATAAAAGAATGACTAGACATTAATCTAGTATGAGAATTCGGATGTCTTCTTTGATTATTTTGAAAACCAATATTAATAATACCATCATTACTTTGAGTAATATGTTTAAAATCACTATTTATAATATGATTTTTAGGAACAGATTGTTCTATTATCCAATTTTCAGGAAAAATAATTTCTTCCCACTTAATGGATCTTCTGGTAGTAATATTTGATTTACCAAAATTAGTTTCTATAAGAATAGTCTCATTATTATCTTTCTCAATTTTTTTACACATAGGATTAAGTGTAAATAAGGACTTATAATAAATACGATAACAGATACACATAACCTCTGTACCTGGTATGTAATTATAACCATGAGTTTTAACATTTAATGTTAAAGCTTCAAGAATATTACTATCAGATAAAGATAAAGATAAAATAGGATATGTGTCAAAATAGACAGGTCCTAAAGCCAAACTAGACTCTATAATTCCCATTAAGGATTGTGTCCAATTAAGATTTCTACCACCCCTAAGAGAAGCTAGAAAGCTTTCTGGTAAACCATTTAAGGTAAGTGGTCTAAAAGCGACCTGAACACAACCAATATGTAAGAACTTATGAGTTCTTTTGTAAGGTAAAATATAATTTTTACTAAGCAATTTAATAACCATCTCTTCTTCATGAAGAGGTATAGAGGATTCAGTAGTTTTAACAATTTGTTTAAAACCTATTTTTTCAAAAGCTCCTAATTTATAGATTTTAAATAACAATATACCTTTAAAAAGCCACAAGCAAAATCCAGCTTATGAACAATAATATTACAAGGTTGCACACAAGAGAGGGATTTAGAGAGAGAAAGAGGGGGCGAGTCTAAACTCGAGCGTGCCTCAGAAAGGAAAATACAAGCCTATTTATAGATGAAAGAGCCGGACATCAAACCCCGGATTACAAAATAAAAAAGAAATAGTGCAGAAAAAACAAAGCCACTTGTGGTAATAGTGATATTAGTACTGCACAAGCTATTACTTCTGGTTTTATCGGTCAACTTAAAGGTTGGTGGGATAATTATTTGACTCCTCAAAATAGAATGAAATTTTTTAATTCTATTAAAATTGAAAATGGTGAAACTAAAACCAATGCGGTTTACTCTTTGATTCTTACTATTTTGGATCATTTTACTGGTCAATATACCAATAAATATGAAAATACTAGAACCCTTCTTTTAAATATGAGGTGTAAAACTCTTACTAATTTTAGATGGTACAAAGATACTTTATTGTCTCGTATCTATGAGATCCCTGATTGTAATCATGATATTTGGAAAAATAAATTTGTTGATGGTCTTCCTAATTTATTTGCTGAAAGAGTTAAGAAAACTCTTAGAAAGGATTCTGATTCAATATATATATATATATATATATATATATATATATGTTGTGTTCGATATAATAATCCTGGATTAATCGAACACGTAAGAGCGACACGTGTAATATTTATTAAAATAATCATGCCCAATGGACAAGTATTCGCTACTCAGATCAGGAAAGAGGAATTAAAAGAGCTAAGTCAAAAGGACTCATACAAACCTGAGGGCTCAGACAAGTCTGAGCCCACGAACAAGTCTGAGGACTCAGACGGCCAAAAGAACTCAGACGACCAAAAAGCTCAGATATCCTGAAAGGCTCATATATCCTGAGGGTCAGTATGCTCGCAGCTCAGATATCCTGAAAGGCTCAGATATCCTGAGGGTCAGTATGCTCGCAGCTCAGATATCCTGAAAGGCTCAGATATCCTGAGGGTCAGAATATGCTCGCAGCTCAGATATCCTGAGGGTCAGTATGCTCACAGCTCAACATTCTGAAGACTCAGGCATCCTGAAGGGTCAGAGTGCTCGACACTCAGATATCCCGAAGACCCGAACATCCTGAGGGCGCAGTGTGCTCGAGGAGGACAGTATTCCAGCATAAAACTGACATGGTTAAAAGGGCGAACAAAACATCCAACCGAGCAAAATATTAATTTGGACGACCAAAAGAGTTCCTTACAGACAAGCAAGCTCCAAGATCAATCTAGAAGACAAAGTTGGGAACGTTGTAATATCACCTGGATTCTTGCATGATCCGAAGTCTCCAGCTCATGCTTGCCAACCCAGCTCATGCTTGTCAGAGTGATATAAAAGGAAGAAAAAAGAAGAAGAGAGAGGTTGAAGAAACATTTCCCAGAAAAAGTTATACCCACACAAGAAATTCTCCAGAGAGGTGAGGAACGGAAAAATCCGAGTGATTATCCACACATACAGAAACCTTAGCACTCATATGCTAACTCTCCAAGTTATCTTCATCTGTAATGATTCATCTTCATAAGGTGTATCAAATATTGTACGTGTAAAGCTCTCAATACCACATCCTGGCTTGGTATGCCCCTAGAGTAGTCATTTCCTGATGAACTGGGTCAACAAATTCATCTTATTTACAGTTTATTATACAAGTGCATATTTTGTTTGTGAGTCGTTCCCAAATTAGCCACATCATATTCCTCTAATAAAATGACTCGCGACAACTGGCGCTAGAAGGAGGGTGTACTTCACCAAGAAACCAACCCATACACAAACCATTAGTTAGCCGAGGCAGAAAAAAGAAATATAATGCCTCAATCTAGGAACACACAAACAGAGAGGTCGGGGCAAAGTCGACCTCATGACCGGAAAGAGGTTCAGCGCCAGCCTCATAAAGATCAGGGAATGGAGACTATCAATCTTGAGGATATTGCCAATGATCCAGCGGCCACAACCAGGGCCATCACTTTCTTGTTGCGAGCACAGAAAGAGAGGGCCGAAAAAGAGTTGGCTAAGTTAGGAACTCAAGAAGATGAACGACGCTCGCGTACACCTGATAGCGAGCAAGTTAAAAAGAAAACTGTGAAGCGGACCAGTAAAAAAGTCGATGATACGTCTGATGATGAACAGCCTCAAGGGTCTAGACCAACAGCGTTTGGACATTTGAGGCTCTCCGCCAAAGACCGAATCGGCAATAATAGGCGGCAGGATCTAAGAAAGGAATAGCCAATAAAAATGCCCGCACATTCAGATCTTCATGATCATCCGCAAGCCGAACAAAAATCGGCGGGAACAAAATTGTCTATCCATCATCGATTGGGTAGTCAAGCACGAACTGGAAAAGGGGGACTGCCCCATCACGAGCATGACCCACTGGGTCCTCATGATGGGAAACAGCCCCGATCTAAGTCTGTCAGTTCCACAAAATTTACGGAAATACAGAAAGCCATCGAGGGATTACAGGCCGACCTGGCCACGACCAAAGGCAACCCTCGAGTGAGCACAATACCATGCTCGCCATTGTCACCGGCGATCATGGCGGCCGAAATACAAGAGAAAGTGGCAAAGTCCCGACCGCCAATTTCCATGTTCGATGCTGAGTCTGACCCTCATGTCCATCTCAGGAAATACTCAGACTTTATGATCGCGATGGGGGCCACAGACGCAATGTAGTGCCGATCATTCCCCATGACTTTGGGTGATCGGGCACATAGATGGTTTTCTTCTTTGCCCACTGCGTCTATCACATCTTTCACTCAATTGGGACAACAATTTCTGTCCCACTTTTCATCCATGTGTGCTCGCCCCACGCCAAAACAAAGGTTGGCGCATTTTTCCCAACTAAAAGGTGAGTCTGATCGAGCATACATCGAAAGATTTGATAAATGTTTGTATGATGGGGCCCCAGTCGAAGAGGATGCCAAGATCCTCGCGGTGGTTGGGGGCCTGACCCTGAATACTGACATGTGGAAGGCCATGCACCAAGACTGGCCGAACACATACTCCGAATTCCGAGAGCGAGCGGCCAAAATCATAGCCATGCAAGATTTGCTCGCCCAATCACGATTGGGTCAGGAACCTACAACTAGGAAAGTTTTCGGGAAGAAAGTAATGAATGAAGGGGGGTACAAACCCCCAGGCTCTTTTAAACCATTCAAAGAAAGAGCAGAAGCAAACGCCCTACGAAGTCTTCTGGGCGTTTCAGCAGAAACAATTTTTAACCAAATTAGAGATCGGGACATGTTGGATAGGCCGAGAAGAATTATAATGGACAAGCATCGGCTAAATGCTTCCAAATATTGTAACTATCACGAGTACATCGGACACAATACAGAAGATTGTCGCGATTTACTCCGCCAACTTTGGAAGCTATACGAAGATAATCGTCTTACCCAATTCTTAAAAAAGCCAGCGAGCAGAGACTCCCGAACAGAAAAAACTGAAGATCGAAGGGGTAAGCGAAAAGCCGAACAAACATCTGACAGTGATCCCGAAGAATCACGTAAGAGGTCTGAGTTACCTAAAAGAGGGCCTCCTACTGTGGGAAGAGGTCGAGATAGTCAAGAGATTCACATGATACGTCCTGAATATGGTCCAGTAGGTGGATGTTACCAGGCACCAACATTATCGAACAGACAAAAAAAGATGGAGATGCGTGCCATGCAAAGCATCCATCAAGTGAAGGTGGCGAGCACATCAGCTAGCACGCCACCCTCTCACCAAATTATATTTTCAGAAGACCATCTCGACGGAATCATAACTCCCCACAATGACTCCTTAACCATCAGTGCTCGACTCCTCGGGTTGAAGGTGCACCGCCTCCTGGTTGACACCGGAGTTTATGCGAACATTTTGTTCGTCAACACCCTTCACCAGATGGAAAAGCAAGTTGGGGACTTGAGCAGTTATATTGAACCGTGTGTTCATACCATAATGGGTTTTGGGGAATCAGAATCCGCCCCTACGGCATGATTAGGTTAGAGTCGAGTTAGAATCAACTCGAATCCGGACATCAAACGAACTAGAATGCTAGATTTTGTAATAAATCGATGCTCAAAATCTACTTATAACGGGTTTCTAGGTCGACCGTTTATTCAAGAATTTAAAGCGGCTTGTTCTCGATTATTCTTGTGTTAAATTCCCAACACAAGATGGAACAGGTAGCGTAAAAGGAGATCAGAAGAAAGCTCGAGATTGTTTGCTATCATGTGCACCAGAAAGACAAAATATCGTCAACATGATGGAGCAAACATGGGAGATTGGTGAGTCAAGCCAGCGAGCAAATGCCTCGCCAAAATATCTTCCGACGAACATAAGTTTGACGAGCATAGCTCCCCGCGCGAACACAGAATGCGCGAACACAGAATCCGAGGTGGCAACTCATGCCCCAGATCTCCTAGATCAAATGAATATTGATCCGTCAAACGAGCATACGGACCTAGAACCTCGCATACGTTTTGAACCCTGGAGGTTGATGACGAGCACCGGGGGTCCGTTCAAGATCCTCGGTGGAAGAAAAAAAGAAAGCGAGCAACACCTGTCGAACAACTAGAGCCTATCAACATTGACCCGAACAGACCTGAGTTAGAAGTGTTCATTGGTTCAGAATTATCTGAACCAATTCGAACAGAAATGATTGCTTATCTTCAAGCAAACTTAGATGTGTTCTCATGGTCGCACGGGGACATGGTTGGGATTGATCCAAGACATGCATGCCACTCCCTCAACCTTGATCCAATACAAACTCCAGTTATCCAGAAGCACAAAAAGTTTAGTCCGGAAAAGTATGCGGCAATGAATAGTGAAATTAAAAAGTTGCTCGACAACAAACTGATTCGAGAGGTGAAATGCCCAAGATGGCTTGCGAACCCTGTGCTCGTCCGCAAGTCCAATGGATCTTGGAGACTATGTATCGATTTCACTGATTTAAACAAGGCATGTCCGAAAGATAACTTCCCGATGCCGCATATCGATTATTTGGTCGATGTCTGAAGAAAGCCATGAACTCATGACTTTCATGGATGCATTTCTTTGGTTATCATCAAATACCCATGCATCCGGACGATCAAAAGAATCTGACATTCTCTACAAATGAAAAGAATATGTACTATTGGCAACGCATGCCGTTCGGATTAAAGAATGCCGGAGCAACATATCAACGTTTGGTGAACAAAATGTTCGACGAACACATCGGTCGAACAATTGAGATTTATATTGATGATATTGTGGTAAAGAGCGAACATAAGGAAGACCACATCACCCACCTCGCACAAACGTTTGATATACTCAGGGAGTACAACATGAAGCTAAATCCGAAGAAATGCAGCTTTGGGGTTCACTCAGGAAAATTCCTCGGACATATGGTCAGTCAACGAGGGATCGAAGCGAACCCATCAAAGATTCAAGCCATGCTTGATATCACGAGGCCCCGCGAGTGTGAAAGAGGTCCAAAAGTTAACCGGACGTTTAGCTTCCGTAAGCCGGTTTATATCACGAACTGGGGACAAATGCAAACCTTTCTTTGATACATTAAAGAAAGGGAAATTCCAGTGGACCGAGCATTGCCAAAATGCATTCGAATCATTGAAGCAGTACCTTGCAGATACTCGGACCTTAATCGCCTAATCCTATCCTGACGAACAACTCTATCTGTATCTTGCTGCATCCAAACATGCAATCAGTGTTGTGCTCGTACGAGCAGAAGGGACCATACACTTGCCCATCTACTATGTAAGCCAAGTGCTTAAAGAAGCCGAGCTCCGGTACCCTCTATTGGAAAAATTAGCATATGCTCTCGTAATGAGTATTCGAAAATTGCGACCATACTTTTTTGATCACTCAGTCGAGGTACTGACCACCTTCCCATTGCGCCAAGTCCTCCAGGCCTGATCTGCGCAGATTCTTTGAAATTGGCGGTGGAGTTAGGACAATTCGGCATTACGTTAAGCTCATGAACAATGATGCGGCCAAGCTATGGCCCGATTTTATGGTTGAATTGACATATCCACAAATGCCCGAAAAGGCTATCGACCAACCATGGCATATGTATGTTGATGGCTCATCAACAAGTTCAAGAGCCGGAGCAAGAGTAGTTCTCATCAACCAACCAGCAAACATTCACAATGACCATCCGTTTTGATTTCCTACAAACAAATAATGAAAAGTCTGAAGCTTTGATCATTTGGACTACGGATGGCTATGACAATGGGATCAGGAAGAGGTCGATGATTTCAACGATTCTCAAATAATCGTTTATCAAGTAAATGCAGGCAATCTGAGGCCGAGGTGAACAAATGGTACGGTATCAACAACTAGCAAAAAGAGTTGCTCGAGCATTTCGAACAAGTTTTTCATAGAACAATTACCACAATTGGGTAATTAGATTTCAGCGATGCTTGGGGCACGCGCTTTAGCCCGGCAACGGCCAGGAAGGAGTGACGAACACAACAGACATCGTGGTCATCACAATTTGTTCGCCATCAGTTCCCAGAGTTATGATCGCCCAAGTGACAAGCGAACAAGAAACTTGGATGACTCCAATTCTGAGTTACTTACAAAAGGGACTTCTCCCTGAAAATAAGGCCCAAGCTACTCGCCTCAGATTACAATCTGCTCGTTATACTATCATAGACGAGCATTTGTACAAAAGAAGCTTCTCACTTCCACTGTTGAAATGTATTACTCCTGAGGAAGGTCGTGTACTTCTAGAACAAATCCATGAAGGAGTATGCGGAAATCATACAGGTGGGCTCGTCCTGGCGCACAAAATAATCAGACAAGGTTATTATTGGCCAACCCTCAAAAAAGATTCGCTAGCGTATGCTCGCGCTTGCCACAAGTGCCAGGTACATGCCCCACTTATTCATAGCCCACCTGAAGAATTAGTGTCAGTTTATAGCCCATGACCATTTGCTAAATGGGGGATCGATTTGATCGGCCCATTTCCTACTGGTACGTCGGGAGTAAAATATGTTGTGGTTGCCATTGATTATTACACTAAATGGGCGGAAGCCGAAGCCATTGTCAAAATTACCGAACAAAGGATGTGGAATTTTGTTTGGAAAAGTATCATTTGTCGATTTGGGCTTCCCCAATCATTAGTAACTGGTAACGACAAACAATTCGATGGAAGTGAATTGACGATGCAATTGTGCTTTCGTTGAGGCATAAAAAACATTACTCAACTCCGTACTATCGATCAAAGCGGACAAGTTGAAGCCGTTAATAAAATTATCAAGCATACCCTCAAGGCTAGACTTGATAATTCAAGGGGTGGATAAATTTGAAGAGTTACGAAATATTATGGGCCTATCGAACAACTTCGAGAACATCAGCTGCGGAGACCCGTTTGCCTTGGCATTTGGTGCGGAAGTCATTTATACGCAGAAATCAAGATTCCAAGTCACCGAACAATGACTTTTGGAGAGCACATCAATGACCGGTGCACTTTCATACGAAAAGGAACTGTTGGAAGAAAAGAAGGACGGAGGTGATTTCAAGAATGCCATGTACAAAAGAGATCGAGAAGTTCTACAACTCCAAAGTTGAACACGCTTGAGTTCAATGTGGGCGATTTGGTTTTAAGATGAGCAATGGGGGTATCAAGTGGTGTGTTCGCCGAAGCATGGGAAGGTCCGATTCGAGTTCTGAGCGTTTGCTAAATGGGGCATATGACTTGGAGTCTCATTGTCCTACTCGTGGAATCGTTAAATTTGAAAAAAATATTATCAATAATTGCACGATTGGCCAAACAAAGTTGACCACCACAATTTGAAAGCGAGCATAGTCGGCCCGAACAAAGGTGTCCTCATATTGGGCGATCATAGTTGGCTAACATAATTCTTTGAGGTACAGAAACGAACACAAGTGGCGAACATAATCGGTCGTTCAATTAAAGCGAGTAGGACAATCCCGAAGAAGAATACATTATGTTCGACACATATCTTCAGAAAGAAATCTTTGGCAAAGACTATCGACAAATAGAAGATCGGGTCGAGCGAGTTGTCAACGCAAGATACGTGTATCGAGCAGGTTGACAAGTGGTGGCAACCAAGCGAGGGATGAGTCAATCTTTAAGCAAAGAGTCGCAAAAAGTTGAGCAGAGATGTCAAAGGGAGCAAAAGAAGAGTGCAAAGACCAACTAGCTAAAGACTAGCTTGGGATAGTTCTATAAATAGGGGCATCTTGATAGTGAGAAAAGCAGAGAAAAAAAAAAAAGATGATGAAGAAGAAGAAAGGAAAAATATTACAATTTCGGAAGGAAGTCGGTTTAGTATGCCCCAGGGCGTAGAAGAATCCGGCTCGATTCGGCAAACATTCAAATTGAATCGAGCATCTATCCTAATCTGAGTCATTTACCCCATATACATGATGAGCACGAAGTTGAAGCTCATTGCGGGACTCAAGATGCTCGGCGAGTTATGGTTGTCACTCCACGTTACTCACTTTGCTTCATGCAATTAGTAAGTCACTACCCCCCTATGCATCCCAAAAAATCTCCGGCGAAGGATGGGATGTCATGGGCAACAACAGTGCATTAATCGATGCTTAGGCATCTATTGAAAGGGCGGAATGGTGCGAAATTTGAACATTTTTTCGCTACTTTGATATAGACGAGCGAGCATGCTCGCCCGCATGCTCATGTCCACTGACCTCCCAAGATAATCACGGCTTGTCCGGGAGGACAAAAGCTTATGTTCTCGGGCCGCTTGAGCATGTTCTTGAAAAAGGGTAGACAGGTGATGTGCCACATCCTTGTCAACATCAATTCGCCGGACAAGGTGAGGCAGGTTCATGTCTACTCAAGACAACGCTGAATTCAAAAACCCCATCGATATCTATAGTTGTGTAATATATTAGTCTTCTTCAAATATGAAGGTTGTAATAGAATACAGAGTGTTGCAAAAAAAAAAAAATATATGTATTTTTGTTCGCTAAGATTTTCTAGTTCAAGCTTTATTTGAGGTTAAGACCTTGCCGGGACGGCCCGAACAAAAACGAAACGAGCCCAAGTCTATGTTCACTTTGATTTAACGAGTTCAGACTCGATTCCCACAAAGAAAAAGCGAGTAATGGGTACGCGATGCAAAAAGACGACTCATACTTACAGATAATCAAGTAAGCTAAATGGGTGATGAGTCTTGGGTCGCAAACAAAATAAGACGACCCTAGTAATGAAGTGATCGCACCTAAATAAGGCGATCGCGAACCGAAAGGGGGTTCATAAAGTAACCCATCTGATCGCACCTAAATAAGACGATCAACCGATTGCAACGTCAATAAGACAATCAAAACCGAAAAAAGTCAGGAGCGGGCATAGGCAAACCCAATGTTCGAATTCATTCAGAAGAAAAGGGGCAAAAACTAGAAGGCAACAAAGCGAACACAAAACAACAAAGCAAACATCAAGCAACACAAGTATCAATCATTTATCAACAACCGCATTCATCCTCAACAATCAGGTTTGAGGAAATAGTTCAATATGTAATTCATCCATTCGGTTGTAAATGTGTTCGAACAAAAAAAGAAGAAATCAGCAAAAAATTACAAGTATGGAAGACATTGTTCGAACAAAAGACGAAGAAGACAAAAAATTACACAACAAATGTTTGACAAAATAGAAACTGTACTAAGGAGCAAATTCATAATTGGGGGTGGATGGGAGAGAGATGTCGAACAAATCGTGCTCAGCCCCCTCAGCAATAACTCCTCCAGTATGGTCAGGTACCAAATGCTCGACTGAAGGTACACTCTTTCCGGTCTGGGAGGTCCCTTTGCTTTCGGCGCACTGATCGGTCCCGAACTCAGTTTGGAGATTTTGGCCAGCAACACCAGCAGTATTCACGTTTGAGCCATCTTCCTCATCCAGAATAGGATCATCAACTTTGATCCCTTCAGGAAGAATGGAGAAGTCGCACAGATCGTTCAAATATGACATTGGAAGGTTGCGATCCGGTGGGTTGTCGATCAGGTACTGCCGAAAACTGGATATAAGAGGGGCAATTTGTTCGCCGTTGGATGCATGGCTTAACGAACCCGGATCTTTGTCGGTGAAGGCACAAATGTAGGAGAAGTTGGACATGGAGTCAACATACTCTTCATTATGCAGCTTTGAATTTTCGAGACCCAAGCGGGTGTTGGTCTCCTCAGCAATGATGAGCTGTTGGCCGAGCACGTCCCTTTCACTTTCCATGGCCTCGGCCGCCATTTCGGAGTTCTGGCTCAACATTCATCTCTTCTCGAGCTCTTATTATATCGACCACCTCCTCCTGAGAGTGATTCAGTGCCTCCTTCGTCTGGCGAGCATCCTCCTGAGCCAAGCGAGCATTTTCCTGAACTTCGCGAGCATTTTCCTAAGCCTTGCGGGCATCCTCCTTCGCCTGGCCAGCCTCAGCTTGTGCCGAGGATGCATTCTCGAGCTAACCTCGGTTCATCTCGAGTCCTGCTCGGCTCGCCCACCTTTTCTTGAAGTTTCGATCAAAGCCAAGTAGTTGGCATGGAGGTTGTGGTGAGCATAGGCTTTCTCAAGGAAGACCATAGATTGTACCGAAGTACCGGACCAGACGCATATTTTCCAGGGGTGGGACCCGTAGTAGACTCTTTCGTAGTCCATGCTTTCGAGCGGGGATCCGCACGCCGAATATGTTCGGAATGCGGGAACCTCATGTAACACTTACGAAAGCGAAGTAGTTTTTCAGATTAGGCATCGAGGCAACTGCTCAACCTACACATACGGCCGAATAAATATGAAAAAAGCGAACAAAATTAATCAAAGTAGAAAGGCGAACAAAATGTACCTATTCACGAGCCGGATCCCATCCCAAGAATGATCTATCTCGGGACCGAAGCTCAGGATTCAACGAGTCCATGATCGGGTCCAAAGAGGAGGTGGAGAAGATGTGCAACCTCCATTTCAACGATTTGTGAAACTGGCTGATCACGGAGGTGGCCGCTCTGACGTCGGGGGGTCCCGAGTCACCTTATGGCCTCGGTCTTTCGTCTGAGCTTGTTCGCTCGGCTTTCGTCCGAGTTTGTTCGCGCCGCCCGCCATGCCGATTCCATCCTTGGCCTCTTCGGCGACGGAGCTTGCTCGTATTCCCTTGCTTTCGGCCGAATCGGCACTCCGCTGCGGGTCACTCGACTCCCCAGACCGGATCACGGATGCCTCGACTTGCCCGGGCCGGCCTCTCCTCTTTGTTCATTTGAGCCTCCTGGGCCACTGAATCCGAGCGAAGCCTCCATGGCCATTTTCTCCGAGAAAGCAATCTCGGTGTGTTAGGATGTACTTACAAAGAATGGTCACAGGGGGAAAGCTATAAACAAAATAATTCATTATGCACAAAAGGATAACAGCGAGCAAAATGGCACAAAGCTTATACAAATAAAAGAGACAATCCTTACGGTAGGATTAGCAAACAACAAGATGATGAGGGAGGCGAGCGGACCTCCTTTCTTCCTCTGATCGACGGTATTCAGAGTTCTCACAGATCGTTCCGAGCGAGACTCCATATCAATTTGCTAAACGCTGCTAAAATAGTCATCGTTGGTCTCCTTATCCGTCGCAGCTGGAATCCCTGAAATAAAGAGCGAGTTAAAATCAGTTCAAATCGAAGAACGAAAGACACAAAATCACTTACTTCGGTACACCCTGAAGTCAGTGGGGATGTCTAAACAAGCGTTTGGTTCGCTTCCAGAGGCCGGGCTCTTCCAATCGCCCCCAACGAACCAAAATTTTTCCTTCCAATCACTGATTTTGTTCGGCACATCCTCAATGATTTTGCACTTGGCATTAGCTTGCATGAACAACCACCCATGTTTGCCCCTCGGATGGGTCAAGTGCACCAATCGAGCAAGTTCAACCGCTGAGGGATAGTATCTTGGCTTCATTTTACCGAACAAAGTCAGGAAACTCATAATCATGTGCCACCCATTCGGCTTCAGCTGCGTGATGGTAATGTTCCATTCCACGAGCAAGCGGGTGATGGCCGGATGGAGGGGAAATCGAAGGCCAGCTTCCATTGTGTCTAAATTCACAGCGACACAACCCTCAGGGGGTTGGTCGGCCCGCTCATCAGGACCCGATGCCCAGAAAAAGACATCTTTGGGGGTTTTGTAATTTCTATGCAGTCGAGTGAGCATATCTGCATCAATTACGCTCGCTATCTTGCTCGCTGGGTACTCATTCTCAACCCTAATCCTATGAGGTTGCTCGGGCCAATCAAAACTATAACGAGCATTATACTCGTTATATGTTGGACTATGAGGGACACCAACAGGTATATCAAGCTCAGAATTTTGCTCACCAACTACCCCTATGTTCGATTCAGTTACATTTACAGCCATCAAAATTTCCCCCCTCACAACATCGTCATTCCTATCTACATTAACATTATTAACAGCCCTAGACCCAATTTGAATTTGGGGTAAAGAATTATCGCTTGAGTCGTCCGAAAAATTATTGCGGACCAAATCCCTATCCAATTCATTTAGGGCTTCGTCGAAATCAGAGGAAAGAATGGCAAACGGTTGCCGAACTTGCCAACGAAATCCTGAACCCGAGACATTCATCTCCCAAGCATTTCGCGTGCATTCTGGGATTCTACTGACAGAGGGGGAAGAAGAGGAACTATGGTGGTCTGATTCTAGGGGAACATAAGAGTTTGAACAAGAGGCCATAATCGCAATAAGAGAAAGAATGCAGCGGTTACCTGAGTAAAATTCTTCGCCGGAATGATGAAGCCCTCACCGGAAATTTTCGTATTATACGAAAAAAGATTGAAAAAGAGGCAAAGCAAAAAAAAAGAAAAAGGAAGGAGAAAAGGGTTTAAGGCGGAGAAACGAGGTATATATAAATATTGGATTCAATTTCGAAAATCCAACACAGAATACGAAACGACATCAACTATGGCCCAATAAAATTTTAACAGCCGAGCCCCCTGTTGAATACAAAGCGACCCGGCTGGGGGTATTGTTGTGTTCGATATAATAATCCAGGATTAATCGAACACGTAAGAGCGACACGTGTAATATTTATTAAAATAATCATGCCCAATGGACAAGTATTCGCTACTCAGATCAGGAAAGATGAATTAAAAGAGCTAAGTCAAAAGGACTCAGACAAACCTGAGGGCTCAGACAAGTCTGAGCCCACGAACTAGTCTGAGGACTCAGACGACCAAAAAGCTCAGATATCCTGAAAGGCTCAGATATCCTGAAAGGCTCAGATATCCTGAGGGTCAGTATGCTCACATCTCAGATATCCTGAAAGGATCAGATATCCTGAGGGTCAAAATATGCTCGCAGCTCAGATATCCTGAGGGTCAAGATGCTCATGACTCAACATTCCAAGACTCGAGGGCATCACGAAGCGGTCGAGTGCTCGACACTCGAGATATCCCAAGACCGAACATCCCGACTGGCGGGGTGTGCTCGAGGAGGACAGTATTCCAGCATAAAACTGACATGGTTAAAAGGGCGAACAAAACATCCAACCGAGCAAAAGATTAATTTGGACGACCAAAAGAGTGTCTTACAGACAAGCAAGCTCCAAGATCAATCTAGAAGACGAAGTTGGGAACGTGGCAATATCACCTGGATTCTTGCATGATCGAAGTCTCCAAATTTCATGTGCACAACCCAAAATTTCATGCTTGTGAGAGTGATATAAAAGGAAGAAAAAAGAAGAAGAGAGAGGTTGAAGAAACATTTCCCAGAAAAAATTATACCCATACAAGAAATTCTCCAGAGAGGTGAGGAACGGAAAAATCCGAGTGATTATCCACACATACAGAAACCTTAGCACTCATATGCTAACTCTCCAAATTATCTTCATCTGTAATGATTCATCTTCATAAGGTGTATCAAATATTGTACGTGTAAAGCTCGCAATACCACATCCTGGCTTGGTATGCCCCCAGAGTAGTCATTTCCTGACGAACTGGGTCAACAAATTCATCTTATTTATAGTTTATTTTACACGTGCATGTTTTTTTTGTGAGTCGTTCCCAAATTAGCCACATCATATTCCTCTAATAAAACGACTCGCGACAATATATATATATATATATATATATATATATGGAGCGAAGGATTTCAAAATCTTGCCGACTTATTATCTCGAAACATTTCAAAATTTTTGAATGCAAGATATGGAGCGAAGGATTCTTAAGCCCAAAGGAAAAGAAAATTTTTAAAATCTAAAGTATTACAAAAGGAAAAAGGATCAACATCATCGATGGATATCTCTGATGATGAAAAAACTCAGTCAAAAGAAATCTTTAAAGATTAAATATTTTTTGGAAATATTCCTCTAAAACAATATTTTGATCCACTTCAAAAATTTAGAACTCTTGTTAAAGTTGATAAAAAACAACAATGTTTACTTGATAACATATGGCATCTCCAAACACCTCCACAAGCTTTAAATTTTAAGTTTCAAGTCCTTAATGCATTATGTGATTACTTTGGACAACTTGAAGTTCAAAATTATTCAAATCAAAACTTGTTTATAAACCTCCTTTTAAATATTATTTTATTTACAGAGGTTTAAAAACTGGTATTTTTAATAATTTTAATACAGTAAGGCGATATACGCTTATTGCAGATCCAGTTTTTAAAGGTTTTGAAACATTTGGAGAAGCTATTGAAAGTGCTAGGGAAGTACTAGTCTAAATTTTTATATAGAACCAGAACAAGTCAAAAGTTTTTCTGAAATTACAAAATCTAAACCTGATGAAATAATTCAAAACCAACATGAAAAGATTAAAACTCTTGAATTACAGGTTATGGATCTACAAAAAAGGCTTATATAGCAAGAGCATGAAGTAAAAAGTTCTCAGTACAAATTGTTCGAAGAAACTCTGAATTACAAGGAGGAAACTATAAAGACTATGGAAAAAATGATCCAAAAATTAAACAAAGATCTAAATCAAGGTGAGATCAGAGACTCTGCCTTCTGTTCTGAAATTAAAAAATATAAAAAATACATTCGAAAAATTAAAAGCAAGATTAATGGATATACCATGGATTGATATTATGAAACCAGTCCTTGATAGAATTCCAGATCTTGATGTTGGTCCCGGTGCAAACGAGTCTTACACGTGTATGGGGGGGGAATACACGTGTTCAGTGTTTTTAAAACTTTTTTTTTCATCGAGGTCACTTGGGTCGATAATCTCGAAGATTAGGTTCGAGAAGACGGATCGCTCGAGTCAAAGTCTCATTGAGGCAGTGATCTCGAGCTGCTTTCGAGATACCTCGGATAATCCCAACCGAGTCACGAGTGAAAGGAGATCCCGAGTTGCTTGGATCGATATACTAACTCATTGAACCCTCGGAAGAGTATGTTCGGTTTGGTAACTATCTGTTTCTGGCTACTTTCGATCGTCGGAATGGTTGGCCCTTAGTTTATACTCGTTTTAAGCTTTCTTTGAAAACCTTCCCTTTATGAAATAGTGATTAAGTGGTGATTCAATTTACATGCAACTTCGGTGGATTGATTCAACTGAATATCAGTGAAAAGTATGCTTTCAAAATCAAGTCAATGCAATGGTTAAGACAGATAAAGGAAAGCAATAAAGAACACAACAATTATAGTGGTTCGAGACTCAAGCTCCCTACGTCCCACTCTCTCTCGATCCTCGGAGAAATTCACTAATCACTTCGAGCTTTCGACTACCTCGCGTAGTTTTTACTTACTCAACTCGGCCCTGAGTTTTCTGACTACTCCATGTAGTTTACTTACTCAACCCGGCCTTGAGCTTTCTGACTACCTCCGTAGTTTACTTACTCAACACAAATAAGCTTTCAGACTACCCATATAGCTTACTCACTTCTCCTCTAGAGTTTTCTGACTACTCCGCGTAGTTTACTAACTCTTTACAACTCTTCTCACCAACAAACACACTCTAACTACCTTCACAAGGGTTTGGGGTTTCTCGGTTGGTTTCCAACTAGGATGAGATATCCTTTACAATGAAGTACAATGCAAAGGGTTAGGATATCTCGACTAAGCTTTGGATAAATCTTATCAAGCTAGGCTTAGTATAGTGAGCTCTCTTCAATATAGAAGCACTTGGGAAATTCTAGGTTTTTCGAGTGCTTTAACTTTTGCAAGAATAAGTTTGAGCTCTTGAGTTGCGTATAAATTTCCCGTAACCTTACAATGTAGAGGGTCACCAGTATTTATAGGCAAACACCAAGGTTACTTTTGAAAACTGTCTGTTGGAGAGATAGCTTTGTGAGTTTCCTCTTATGGTGTGTGAGGAACGGCTATATTTAGGGTTTGAAACTCCCTAACACGTTTTAGGCAATAGCCTTTCATGTAGCCGGTCTTCACTTTCTGTAATCTGGAACTTTTGTACTTCGACATCTTTTTAAATGCACATCCTTTATCGATTATCGATTTTGTCTGATGTTTTCTTCCTCTTTTTTGACTTTTGTCTCCAGTTAAAGGTAGACACCTTCAACGACTCTTTTGGTTACAAACTTTGAGTTTGATATAACCTTAACAACACTTCTGACTTAGTTCCTTTTGTCTGAATGTCTTGGCAAATATCTATTTTTCTAAGGAATCGTGATCTTCTCAGTATTGCATCCTTCAGATAGATATATTTAGTGCCTCGGAACATTCGAGGTTCCTCTTGAGCATTGATTACATTCTTGAGTCTTGATAATTCTTCGTGCCTTGATATTCTTGATCTTTAGTATTCGGTCTTGATCTTGTGTCTTGAGTCTTCGAGTCTTGAGGTCTTACGAGTCTTGAGGGTCTTTCGAGATATATTGGTCGATCTGTTTTGAATCTTCATCTTGAAGTCTTGATTTTTCAAGATCTCATCGAAGTCTTTAGATACTTGATTTCATCTTTGAAACTTGATTTCTTTAGAAACATCTTCGAGTTCTTGTAATCTTGAACCTATCCTGAACTATATCTACTGACTATACATTTTGCAGATAACATCCTGAATACTCTAAAACTGAATCCTGACTCAACTATCAAGATCATTCTGAACATGTCATACTCAGGGGTTTTGGGATCTTAATCAAAATCATATATCTTTTATTAAATTCATCTCCCAACACTTGAGCATGTCATTTCTTCAAAAGTGTTAAAAGATTTCCCAGAAAATCTAATTAATCTACAAAAGGAAGTGTTTGAATTAGGTTTGTCTTCGAATTATATGAATAATTCGAGACCTAATTTTAAAATAAAATATAAAGGTGTTACACTAAAACAAAGGCTTCTTTTGGCAAAAAATCTAAATATGAATCAAATTATTGCACAAGTTAAAGATGATGATGGAGTATATAGAAATGGTATGCCTGGATTATTTGTCTTACAAATTGATCTAAATGAAACAAATATGTCAGCTGAAGATATTTTAAAGTTTTATCATAATGGTATGATAGATTCTTTAGAATTTAAATTGACAGACAAAATTGATAATATTCTAAATTGTCTTGGAGAAAAATTACTTTTAACTGCAGGGAATATTGCTTCCCTAGGACCATCAGAAAAAGTATATTGTAAAATTCTTGCTAGTCTTCCTAAAGTTTCAAAGATTTCTTATCGACCAGCAAGAAAGAGAATTATTATTACAGAAAAAGATTCTCTTAAAGAATTGGCAGTAAAAGACCCATACGAATTAGGAACAGTAGAAAATAAAATAAAAATCCAAACTTTTCAACAATCTAAATATATCCAAAGCTTTCCATGGGATGATTTTCATCTCTTAGCCGAAGGACATTATTTACAAATTTGGGCTCCTCACAATTGGAAGTTTTTACTACCATTTTCTGGAGAAAGAGATTCATTGGATTATCAAAATAATGTTAAAAACACTAATGAATTGTATCTTTCACTCAGAATTTCTCTCAGAGAGATACATACAATGGTGATAGTCTCTCAATTGATGAAACACACAGAGACATCTAAAGACGAAGAAAAGACACATGTATTCAAAAACGTCAGCCATGACGATCTACAACAAAAATGTCAGCAATGATGATCTGTGCACTAATCTCCAAATTTTATTTTCTTATTTTCTTTGTTTGCCACTAATATATGTTGGCCACTTTTTCTTTTGCTTTATAGGCTAGCTAGACAAGCTATTTTGATTAGGTGATTTCGTTTGTATATATATGTAAAGAATTTGTCATTGTAAACCACCACCAACAATCGTTCAGAAATAAAATATCAAATATTAGTAGCCATGTGCCTTAATTTTCTTTCCGATTCCTAGAATCTAGTTAACTCCTACCCCTTCGATTTATAATATAACCTTATATTTTGTATATTGTAAAACCTTGAAAACCCAAAAATAGTACATCCTCATCTCTGTTCTACGTTGTTTACTCTGTTAATAGGTATGTTCTTCATCTTTTATTTGATTTTATTTTTGTTGCTATCCTTTATGTATCTCCTTGTTTGTTTTGTTTTCTTTTCATTTTGGTTAATGTGTACCAAAATCTTAAAACACACCCCTCTTTATAAAAATTTGTATTTTGATTAGCTTGAACTTGTCCATTTAATTTTGTTTCTATATCATATTTATTTTTTATACATAGAAAACATATTTCTTTAAAACATTTATTACATTGATATCTTTTATCTATAGCAGGAAATAGGTTATATATATATATATATATGTTTTAAATTTTTATTATGTGTCATGTATATCATTTTTCTCACACTTATATGAGGGTTTAAACAATGAATGACTGCTACAAATGAATAAAATCAACATAATATTGTTCTTAATGTAATTCACTAGTTTAATGCGCGCGTGTTAAGCGGTTCTTTAGTTAAAAAATGCAACATTTTTATTAAATATGAATTAATATTTGCTTAAAGTGTATATTAACAATCTTGCTTAAATCCTGAAATAAAATTATTATGTCAAATATTAATCATTTTTTTAATATGAAATTGAAACCTAAAAATTAAAACAAAATAAATCGATTAAGAAAAAAAATTTAAAAATGATACAACGTTTAAAAAAAATATTAATATATTAATTAATATGCATTAATAAAAAAAATAAAAGTGAATGAATTATAATATAAAATATTTTATTAAATAAAATAAATTAAGATATACATAAGAACAATAATAAAACAAAATTAATCATTTAAGAATTAATAATTAAATATAATTCAAATTAACATAAAATACATTTAGATTGAATATTTTTCTTATATTAAATTAAGTCAAAATAAAAACTAACTAAACAAAAATAAATGAAGTATATAATAAAGTTAAATAAATAAAATAATAAATAATAAATATTAATTATAAATTTTATAACATTCATACATACTTTAAATACCTAAATAATTAGAAAATAATTATATTGTGACATGTCATCATTATCTATGAATCAAATTCATTATTTACTTTTTACATAATTTTAATTTCTTAATTAGGCGACACATCATCGAAATTCACAATAATGCGACACATAAAACATAAACAGTAGAAATTTCATATTAATTGGTTGAAGGATGTTTTCAAAATCGATGTATGATAAAATATTAGATCTAAAATAAATATTAATACAAAGAAGTTAATGCTCAATAAAATAAATATTCAAGATATTTAAAAATTTATAGATTAACTTAGTTTCTCAAGTATAACATAAATATAATCTAAGATGTGCATAGTTCAAACTTTGGTTATTACAATATTTTTATTAAACTACATATTAAAATGTCACAGGGATACCACATATTACTACAAATCAATAAAAAAATAACACATCAATACAATAAAATGTAATCCCTCATTCAAATTAATCTCAGGATGACATATCATTCAAATTAATCACAAAATGACACATTAAAAAAAAAAAAAACTCTATTAGTATAGATATATATATATATATATTAAACTATTAAAGTTCCAACTAGACTCAAGTCTCGAGAATCATAAATTAATAAGTACAAAATTGACTTAGTTCAATAATAATGAGACAAATTTAAATTCCGAAAGGAAATAGTTGAACTCGGTTCAACTTTCTACTTTCCAACACGTGCGTATATGAGAATGAAATTGAACTAAAATTATGATAAAAAATTTCGTCTAATTTAAAAGTTTGAAATTACTAAATAATGGAATACCGATTTATTTATATTAATTCTTTTATACTAATAAATATCTATATTTTGTTGGAATTTTAAACTTGATTACGTAATATAACTGATTAAATATTAAAATTTCATGTAAAATGTTTCATTTTATAACCATATATAAATTTTAAAGATATTCATAAAAAATTTATATTTGAAGACATCAATTTGTCTTTTGTTTTCATCCTTTTCATTGGTTTAAATAATTTTCTAATCTCCAACACGTCCAAATATAATTAATTGGACTAAAAAAGTGCTAATCTTATTAACCAAAATTCAAATTGTTATTTTCCCTAAAAAGTTAAATAATAATAAAAAAAAAATACATGGTGTTTAGTTTCAAAGCACATGGTTTTAGGATGTCAAGAGTCGACGTTGTATACTTACGAATTTTAGCAACGACGAGAGAAACTGTGGGGCCAGATTTGGATGTAGTGGCGGCATAGAGTTACTCCCTCCGTCCCAATATTATTGCAACACTCTTAAAAAAAATAATATAATATTAATACACTCACAACATCTTTATTTTATTTCATTTAAATTCATTTTATCTCACTTTTCTTGATTTACTGTCCGATTTCTATGTTGCAATAATCCTGAGACTGAGGTAGTATTTTTTTCCACCTTTGTCGTGGGAACTTGAAAAGTAGTCATTCTAGAAATATTTTGGTCCTAATATTCCGTTAATATGCTCCACTATTCACTCTACTTTTACTAAATAAAAAAAAGGGTCTAATTTTATACTTTTCTATTTTAAGAAAAAAGAAGACAAAGTCTAAATTAATATTTTAAATTTTCTAATTTGTTTTAAGCAAAATATAGGGTAAACAAGTGTTTAAAAAAAATTCTAAAACTGATTAAAAAATATGACTTATATTATTAAAAAGTATTAATCGTAATAATTAAAGGGTATTACTTACTTTTATTACAGATAGTGTATTAGTACCTTTGAATGTGATAGTGATACTGAATGATATTACAATATAAATATTAATAGTGAAAACTGAAGGATCAAATTTGTAAATATGAAATCAATTTTACATTAAATAAATTTCACCAGAGACCTACCCTCTTTTTTATTAAAAAATTGTAATTTAGAGTCTTGAACTAATTCTAAACAATAATTTTTTGCGTTCATTATTTATCAATAGAGCATGTTCATGATCAATTTTTTGCGTTCATTATTTTTTAGGACGCTACAATTTCACGAATTGATCTTCGTCATATTAACTCTTCAAATTCTTTTTTTCAGTTCTTTTTTGTCATTTTGCCGACTATAATGGATGAGCAATGCAAAGACATTATTTTTTCATATTTTTTTTACATTTTTGTATTAACTTAAAAATTGATTACGTCCACTGTAGTCAGTCAGAGAACAAAAGGTTTAATTTTGAAAATTTGACAAAATGAAATTTGATTAAAGAGTCATGGCAAAAACTTGTATATAATATTGTATAGTGTGATTTATATGCAATTAATCCAAATTAGAGATATATTTATTTTTTGCGGGTCAGACCCAAGGCCATTTAAGATTCGGCACTTCCGTTTTCTCCTTTCTCGCAATCCTATGGTTCTTCTTCTTCGCTATTCCAGATTTTACAGTGGTGTGTTTTTAGATTTTTTCTTCTATTCTCTTGTTCTTCTTTTTCTTTTCTTTCTCTTCCTTATTTAAATTTTTTCATATTCTTCTTCCCTTTTTTCAATTTTCTCATTTGCGCAAATTTACAGGTCATTCTTTTCTTTTTTATTTTGATTTTCTAACGCAGTCTTTTCAAATCCTTATGCTCTCTTCTCACACTATTTTTTAAATCTGTAATTTTGGATTGATGATTTTTATTTCACGCTTGTACTGATTTTTGTTCATGTAGTAACACTCTTTTGTTCATAGGTAACACTCTTTTGTTCATGTAGTAACACATCAAGCTGTTTTTTAAATCTGTAATTTTGGATTGATGATTTCTTTTCGCACTTGTACTGATTTTTGTTCATGTGGTAACACGTTTCTCTTCATAAGGTAACATTTTTTGTTCATATAGTAACACATGCTTTTTAGTAATATGCAACATTGTACACATGTTGTAATAATACTATGTGAATATTCATGTGTTACCATATGAACAACAATGTGTTATCTTTATGAATATTTATGTGTTAATACGTGTTACGTAAGATATGATGTATTTTCAGTATAACAATATAGTAACAAAAACTTGACAAAAAAAAATTATTTTAAAAATTATGTGTTTAATACCTGTAACTAAATAAATTAACAACAAACTTGAATCACTAGGCTAAAAATGTCCCTCTATAAATATATATGTCACCTAACCCCGCCCCTGCGCCTCCTCCGCCTCGACCGACCGCCCCAGCGTCCAGGCCGCGATTTTTTGGAGGTTTACCTGCGAGTTTTTATTTATTTTGTATTAATTGTGGTGTATTCCATATATCACTATTGTGCAATATTTCACATGAGTTCTACTCAAGAGTAAAATATTAATATGAAAGCAAATTTAAGTCTAGAAAATATTTTCCCAATATTGAAAAGGTCGTAAGAATTCTTAATCACGCACACCATAGGTGGATAATTTACATACCTACACTTGTTATACCACTTTTAGCTAGTTGATTTTGATCAAGATAAATAGATAAATTTCCATTATTATCATATAATAATTTGTTCCGTAGTTTTGAAAAATGTAGTACTTAATAAATTTGACGAAATTGATGCCTAGCCAAGCCAATTTGTGTGTCATGCAAAAGAGTCCACCTAATTTAACAGATCGGGAAGACTTAATTTTAGAGAAGAATAAATAATTTAAAAAAAAAATAGAGTGGTAGACGACTTTGACTTTACAAAAAGTCAAATTTATTTATTTTCGATATTAAGGATAGGAAAATTTCAAAATAAAAGTAAAAGTAGGCGGACACATTTTTGACATAGGGCCATTCCGGAATCTAAACTTCCGGGTATGATACGCGTATCTAAATTTGTTTCATAGAATATTATGTTCTATTCGTTAAAAGGTTGACCCATTCTATACATAAATTGCATCTTTTAATATAATAATTTAAATGATTTAAAATATATTATGAATATATAGTGCACTTAAATGCATATAAGACTCACTCTTTTTAAAAATAAAAGAATATATATTTTTTATCTAACATAATAAAATTCTAGTTTTAAACATAATATTAATAATACTTAAAAGAAAAAAAAAAAAGACTGAAAAAAAGTGTGTAATATATTTTCTGTGACATGTAATATAATAATATAAGTAAAGAGCTTGATTTTTCTTAAAGGGCAATGTGTGAGAAATTAATGATTGATAATTTACAATTTATTTTATTAATATTTTGTTCCATTCTTTTTAAACTATACAAAATATTTTTTAAATTTCCTTCATTGTTTAATAATCCGATTGCAATTTGCACGGGTCTAGATCCATGCAATATTTAATATAAGAATTTTGTGTTATATAATTATATTATTATTGAGTCTCCTCAATGTCAAATTTTAAATTAACAATATAATAATTAAATTTATATTTCAATTAATTTCTCAGTTGAATCGATTTTAAATTAATTGATATACCGATGCAACCGACAAAATAGAGACTTGCAATATCGTTTTCATGCCTTAGACCACTGGTTTAGTAGCCCTAACGTAGTTAAACTATTTTTCACGGTTCGGAACCGGAATCGACGGTTCGAAATCGGGAATTGAGAATTGTCGGTTCGGAATCGGGAACCGCCGATTCAAAATCGGGAATCGCCGATTTAGAACCGGAACCGGCAGTTCGAACCGTTTGGGCATGTCTAGTTTAGTAGCCCTAACGTCGTTTGAATATTTAGTCATGTCTTAGAATTTATTGGTAGATAAGATCATAGTCAACAGGAGAATATCCACGTAGTTTGAAACATCAGAAAAAATAACAGATGTACTATCTATTGTCCACAGGTTTTCAAATTTGACACGCCTTTAAATATATGTTTTAAAAATTATATATATATATATATATATTATGTATTATAATCAATTTTGATAAAGTTAAAATATTAATTATTACATTAAAAATTCATAAATTTAATATAATTACATTCAACACGTGACATATAAGTTTCATGTAAAATAAGTGGCAAATGATGGCCGAAATTGGAACAGAGAGTTTGGTTAATATTGAGTTTCATTTTATACATAAATCTTTATCACATGGTCTATCATTACAATATTTTTATTAGCAAGTGAGCAAGTTTTGGGATTTTTTCAAAAATAATTTTGTTTGAATTTTAAAAATGAATTACATTAATAATTATTTTATAAAATTGGACTAATACTAATTTAGCATGATCTATTGGCACTAAACTAATCATCTTCATTTTTTTTTGGCAAAAAGGCCCTTATTTATGTTGTAAAATCCTCTATTTACCTTGCTCTCTTTTCTTCCTCCCCAAAATGTTCACTATAACATGCCTATTAATTTACCTATCATTGTTCTAATTCATATATTTTTTTTTTCACATTTCACCTCGATTTCAATTGGAGACATGTTCAACATTAACATATATAATCATTTAAAAGTTAAAACTATGCTCATGCTATGAAATTACTTCATTTTTAATTTTCACCCTATATAAAATAAAATATTTTTTAAAAATGAAAATCAACATTTATTCATGGCTAGAAAAAACTAAGATTTTCACGTCAGTTTTTTTTATTCTCTCCATCTTCTGTGATTACCCCTAGCCATGATTAACGGTTAGTTTTCAATTTTCAAATAATTTTTAACCTTTTCTTTTCAAAATTGATTTTTATAGGATGAAAATTCAAATTAAAGTAACTTTATGATGTGTATAATTTTAAATGATTATATATGTTATGTAGAATATCTCCACAACTTAAATCGAAGTGAAATATGAAAAGAAATTGTTCATTAATCCAACATATGCGTGGTATTGGGAGTGGGGGTGAATATTGTGGAGAGCAGCAAGGTAGAGAATGACAACAACAAACTTTCACAAAACAGAGAATATTTTAACAAGAAAATATGGAGAGTTATTTTATTTATATTTTAAAATAAAAAGGACATTTTCTTAAATTTCCCTATAATAACAGCTATTCAGCTAACCAGATTGTGGGCTTGAAGCCGAGCTGTGAGATATGGGTCTCGTGGCAAGTTTAGGCCCGGCCCAAATTAAATAATTGCTATTGCTAATAACAAATGTGTGGGCCGGCCTACACTAATTATATAACATACAGCCCAAACTGGAAACATAGTTTGGGGTACTTTTTATTAGAAATAATAAATCGCCATTAAAGAAAATATTAAATATGATATATTTACATTTCGAGTTTGTTTCCCTAGCATCAATTGCACAGGTGGTGCGTATTTATATATTAATTAATTGTAGTGAAGCACTAATAGAATGTTTTTCTATGAGCATTTTTTTAAGTATTATTAATTTTTTTATAAATATTATTAAATTTTTTTTTGATTTTTTTTACAAAAACTACCAACTTTTATTATTAATTAATTTTCTCATAATCACTAATTTTAATCACTTCTTCAAAAGGAAAATTTTTGCAAACGCCCCCAAAAATACTCTCTTTCAACTTTTAACTTATATATCTTAATAACTTATTTAGTGTCTGTTTTGAAACTCAAGTAAAAAGGTTGATTTTTTTTTTTGAAAAGCTATATCTAACGGCTTTAACAGATTTTCAATAACGCAAGTGCTTCCAAAACACTTTTTAGAGTTTTAAAACAGACACTTAATCTAATAAAAGAGAAATAAAACATTTCAAATAACTTATGTACGCAATTTTAGATGATTATAATCACTTATAAATTATAATTACTTACAAACACCCCATAGTTTTTCGGCGAAAACAAACTAATATTTAGTCAAATAAATTAATATATATATATTTTTTTTAAATACACACGGTTTGCATGCAATTAGTGTATGGAAGTTTTTATTTTTCTATTTACACAAAAATATATCACCCTTTAGTACATGCAGTATTATTATTTTTCAAGCTTTGATAAAGGATCACACCTACAAGCCACAATTTTCTTAAAAAAAAAAAAAACCTTATATGCCAAATATTTTATAGCGATGTATTCACAGTCTTAAATTTTTTTTAGCGTTTGTTAAGGGGAGTTTGTAAAAAATTATACTTTTGAAAAATGGATTAAGACTAATAATTATAGAAAAATTAATTAATTAGTAGTGTTTGTAAAATAATTTAAAAATAAATTAATAGTGTTTTAAAGAAAGTTAATAATATTTTAAAAGCCTTATAAGCTACCAAAATTACCTCTTTTCTAACTTATAACTTTTAACAACTTAATTAATTTAATTAAAAAAAACACACTTCAAATTACTTCTACACGCAATTTTAAGGGGAAAAATATTTTTTAAGGACAGTAACTTAGGGGATTGTGTTTTAAAAATAATAATTTTATGGGTTTGGAAATGTAGGACACTATATTTAAAAATATGTAAATGTTGGACAATCGAGTCTGAACCTCACATAATATTTCAGCCTCATTTGGGCTTATTTGGACTCAATTGTCCTACATTTACAGATTTTAAAACATATTGTCTTATATTTACATATTTTAAAACATACTGTCCTACATTTCCAAGTTCATAGAATTATTATCTTTAAAACATAACCCCCAAAATTATTGCCCTAGAAAATATTTTCCCCCAATTTTAGGTGATTATAATCAATTATAATTTTTCTACAACAACCATCAAACAATAATTTTTCAATCTTTTGAAGAGGTATTTAACAATTATTTAAACAACACTAGACTTTTCTCGATAGTATATATGACCACAAGTCAAGGAGAATTTCATAATTTGCCGAAAAATATATTTAAATAATGACTATAAGGTACAAAAAATAGAGGCAAGTGACTCTTAGGTACAAAAACTTTGAGTAATGACTCTAAAGTACAAAATGAGACATTTTTACCCCTAGAGTCAATTTTTATTACATTTTTACCATTAAAAAAGCTGTGAGCCATATCACTCTCTCCATTAAACCGATTTCCCAACTCTCTCTTCATTATAGATTTCCACTCTCTCTCTCTCTTCACTCTTTGAAAAAAAACTCTCGCTCACCTATCGCTCGCCGCCCCTCTCACACGTCGCCGTCCCTCTCGCTCCCCACCCCTCGCCGACCTCTCGCTCGCCGACCCCCTCTCACACTTCACTATAAATATGTCGCGGAGGCGGTGGTGGAATGGTTTTGGTTCTGATGCAATAGATCTTGATTCTGATGCGGCGTGGTTCTGGTTGTGTCGCGGCCCGATCTGGGTTCTGAATGTTGGTGGGATGGTGCGGAGGTGGTGCGGGGCGGCGCGGTTCGGGGGCGACAAAGGTAAGGGGTTTTCTTTTTAAAATTTATTTTGTATTTATTTTTTCTGTATTTGTTTAGATTTGAGAATTTGAGTGATGTATCTTTGTTTATGTGGTGGGTTGCGAGACGACGGCGGCGATGCAGAATTAGGGTTTCTAGTGGACGCGTGGGGCGGCGCGGCGGGCGGTTGGGAGATGGCGGTGGCGTAGCGCCCTTTGTACATCTCCCCTATTCAAGGTAATGTGTGAAATCCGGTGTGTGGGTGTCGATTTTGCCCGTAACACCTTCCCCCTGTTTCACTCTTGCTTATATTTTTACTTATGAACTATGGTATTTGGTTATTCGTTAAGGTTTTGGGACTGTTTTTGCTCGTTTTTACTCAGTGGTGCATCTGATTTTGTATGTGTGTTCATCATTCATATGAAATGGGTCATTTTTATGCAGATTTTTGGGGGGTTTCGGAGTTGTGTTTGTTGCAATTTTTTGGGGGTTTGGAGTTTGCTGTTTCGGAGTTGTGTTTACAGATCTGGTTCAGGTTTGGGGGTTTTGTATGTGTGTTTGATTTTCTGGTTTCATTCGATTCTGATTCATTGTTATTTTTCTTCAGGCAGACAATCAATGATGAAGAAGAACCCATTTATTGCTCTGATTCTGATTCAATTTTCTGGAATTTCGGATAAGAACATTGTTATTCTGTGTGATATGTATTTTTAGTATTTTTGTGTAATTTTTGGGGATATAATTTTTTTGGGATGTAAGTTTGTTTAATTTTGCAGATTTTGGGATGTAATTTTTGGTGATTTTTTTTATAGGGAAAGTACAATTTTTTATAGGGAAAATACAATTTTAAAAGAAAATGCACTTCAAAATCGGCCAGAAGTGCATAAGTTTGAGAAGATTATTTTATTAAAATTGCATACTGTTTGAGCTTTAAAATACAATTAAAAAATATGCACTCTAAAATTGATTTAAAAATGTATAAATTATTTATTATGCACTCTAAAATTAGCCCAAAAGTGCATAAATACAATTTTGTAAAAATTGGTTCAAAATATAATTTTTTTTAAAAATGCACCCAAGATTGATTAAAATATATATTTTTTTAAAAAAAATGCATTTCAAAATTATACTTAACGTGTAAAAATTAAAAGAATTTATTATTTAAAGTTACATATTTTCTGAATTGTAAAATGAGTTAATAAAATGCACTTTGAAATAAATAATAAAATTATAGTAATAAATAATTTAATTAATTTAATAAATTAAAATATTTGGACTTTTAAAAATTTAAAAGTATAAAAAGTTAAAATGCGTCAGAAGTGTAGAAAATATGTCAGAAGTTCAGAAAATGAACAAAAGGACAACTTAGATTTTTTAATTATAATTTTGTATTAAAATATAATAAAATTGAATTGACTCAGAAATCGGACGAGGAGGTGGCTCTGTACATAAAGTGACTCCCCCCTAATATATTCAGTCGTCCTAATATATTCAGTCGTCGAATGATTATATATTTAAAAGATGAACTGATGCCTTATCTCTAATTAGGGGCCTTTGACATTTGTCATTTGTCATTTTATTTTCCCCATTAATAATTCTGGGGATTTTAGAGAAATTGATTGATTCCAAATACAGAAATCTGCGTATCGGTATAATTCGCTTATAGATAAATACTACCTTTTAATTTCGGGCAAAAGCTCTAAGGTACAAAGTGGAATGAGAAAATTTTTTAAGGTATAAATGTAATTTTTTTGTACAAAATATTTTTTTTCAAATAAAGTGTAATTTTTTATGTCATCTTCAGAAAGTATAAAATATTGATTTATCTTTAAAAAGCTCTTTACCTTATTTTTTGTAGACTTTCGAGTTATTGATTCTTTAATTTCACGGTGGAGAGTGTACCATCTTGATGAACCATCCATTAGGAATGTCAGATCAATTATCTCTACTATTTGCTAATTTTGTACATATATGTTATTTATAAGTATAGAGGACTAAAATTGAACAGAAAAGAGGATTAAAATTGATACCAAAATGAATAAAATTGAAATAGAAAAATAAAAAAGATAAAGAATCAAGATTGAAAAAATAATAAAATACCAAATTTAAAATTTGTACACGACTAAATTACAAGCCGAATCTTGATATTACCTGGATGTCAGGTGGGTAGAATTGTGAAAATGGGTAAGAGCTTTCGGGACAGAGAAATTCCATGATATCAAATAAAATCTCACGCTAGCATAATTCTTTCTTCCATATAAAATGAACAAGAAAAATATGAAAATTTTAATTCGTCAGAATTTTCTTATATTGTTTATTTGATTATATTTATTATATAAGTTAAGAATGAATATTGTAAAAGTTAAAGTGTATAAAAGTATAAATGTGTGTATATTTTGTATATGAGTATATATTGAGATTAACAAATTTATATCTAGAATTTAGAAAAACATAAACTAATAATATGATAAAACAATATAATAATTAGACAAAAACATTTTTGGCTCTAATATGACAAGACAATATAATAATTAGACAAAACATTTTTGCTCTAATCGCAAATATTTTAAATTAAGGTGAGATGACTCACTGTTTTGTCAAACTCCACCATCTGAGCAAGTTGGTCCGTTTGAGGTTTGATTCGGTAATAATGGCATAATTTTATTATTCATTTATTATTATTTTTTCATCCTTTTAGGGGATGATTGGAATAATTAAGAATGGAATCATCATTCATGAATAATAAATTCCTAATCATATGATTGGTATGATTTTTTAATTGGAATCATGATTCCATAAAGAATGTAATTTAAAAAAATAAAGGAATTATCATTCCTTCCAACCCCTTGGTTTTAGCTATTCCATCATTTGATGAACAATTTTTTAAAATAATTATAATAAAATATTTAATAATAAATATAAGATAACTATGTTTAATAAAATATACATATAATAATCTCAATAATATAAATAACAGTAAAAATAAATTTATAATATACCAAATTAGAAAAATATAAATAATAATATAATGATTTGAACAATAGTAATATTTTTCAACAATGTTAAAAAAATAAAAAAAATTATATTTTTTATTTTCAATAATAATATTATTTTTATAAAATATAATAACAATATAATAATTCTCAAAATTGTAAATAATCATATTATTATTTAACATTAATAAAAATATTTAACAACAAAATATATAAATATAATTTTTATGCAACATATGTTTTTATATCATATATAATAAAAATAATAAGATCAACAATAATATAAATATATATATATATATATATCAATATTCAATAATAATAACACTTCTATCCATAATTTTTGTTATTAAAATGTAAAATAAAATAATATTTTTATATTTTTAATAGTACACTTAATAAATATAATAATATTATTATAGTTTTATAGTTTACATAACATTATAAGAACAATAATCAACAATAATAATATTATTAAATAATAATTTTAACTCATAATAATAATATTAATAATAATAAATTAAAATAAATTTACACAGTTATATTTCATTACTTACCAATATCAATCATGAGAATGATTATTTCTATGTTATTTCATTTACATCTTCATTCCATTCATAAACTCATTTCATTTAGTCATAATCTCATTCAATCATACCAATCATGCCCTTAGTACTCAATTTCGGCTGGTTGCTCTTGATTTTGGAGAAATGTCGTGTTTTATTTATTTTGTAGAAAAATTAAGCCTTTTTAAATGTAAAACATGGCATAATTATTTTTAATAAAGCCAAACGAAAAAAGAAAATAAAATCGCGAGAGAAACAGTTCTACCAATTAATTTACTTCAAGAAATTGCAACTATAATAGAATTGAAAATTTTAAAATGGGAAAATATCATATTTTTTGCAATTAATTACTTAAAATCTTACAACATGTAAAAAAAAGTAATAATAACTGTGTAATTAGATATATATGATAACTTGGATGAAATTGTCAGAATAAAATCTTTATTTTGTAAAACGAAAACTTGTATAGGACTATACTAATACACATGGAAAATTTTAAAACCAGTGAAAAATTAGCCAAAAATCTCAACCATTGAAAGTGTAGCATATTATGGCTATTTGTATGAAATATGGATGGACTAAACTCATTGATGAAAACATAAGCATCAACATGGCATAAATCTTATCTCTCGGGATTTGTAGAATGTTCGCATTCATTGACTTATGAAAAATAAATAAATAAATTAATTCCACAATTTTTTACAAGTTTGAAGTTTTAAATGAGATAGAATTTTTTTATGATATCAGAGCCTTCAGACTCACACCCACGTCTTGAGTTCAATTTCTGCCGAGAGCAACTTCATTTATATTAAATTGTTCACTCGATGAACCTCCTCCCAATGATGGAGTAAGAAAATTGTCCACTCAATGGACCTTCCAATGAGATACTATCAAAGTGTTAGAGAAAATAAATAAATGAATTAATTTCATCGGGAGCGATGTGAAGGTAAAAATTATCGACGTATAGGACACATTTTTTTGTGGATTTTCAAAATAGTTTGATATGAAGGACTTAGTGATTTCGGACACATAATGGGATGAAAGATCATTTTCGAGATCGCAAGAAAATGATGATAGCTTATATCAGATAAAAACTTCATACATATTTTAATTTGTCTTGAAACGATTCAAAGATGCAAGATTCAAGAAATGATTATTTACCTATGTCAAACGGGACTTGGAATCCATCTATCAAAAAAAATAAAAATGTGAATAAAAACAAAAAAGGAGATAGATGACAAAAAAAAGATATTATTTTGTAAATTCCAAACCTTAAAAACCTTATAATTTAAAAAATAAAATATTCAAAATTAAATGTAATCCCGTTTCTTTTCTTCCGGGGATATCCATTATCTATTGGTACCCATGGTAGCAAGATATCAAAGTAACCGAGGAATTAAAGAGATCATTTTTAAAATAAATATAAAAATTTATATTTTAAGATTTTATCTTTTTAAAATTTTTAATGCGGGGTAGAATGTTAATTTTTAATATGATCATTCTAATACTCAATCCGAGCCCATGACCTTTTTTTAATCGGATTTCAAAGGTTGGTTTTAAGTTAAAAAATTTGCCTCGATTAAAGTGTGTTTCATTTGGGAAGTGTAGCCATAGGTAAATGGGCGAGTGTGAAGCGTAAATGCATCATCCGACTCAACCATGAAGTCGGGTAATATGCATGTTCGCTTGTGAAAAAAAAAGAACCATTTTGCTTTAAAAAAAATTAATTCTTAACCTTCTTAGTGGACTTGGATGGAGTTCAACCGCTTAAAAAAATTCAATTTTGTCTTAATTTAGCAATATTTGCTAGAGCTTTTTTGCAATTGTGTTAGGTGTCCCAGAGACAATCATATTATAAGGGAACCAAGATAATATCAACGTTTTAATAGTCAAACAAGCACACTAAATTATGAAAGCACATCTTCTTGTGTTCCTAGAAATCGTTAAGAGAGAGATATAGATGTGGCAAAGATAGCGTCTAAGGACAACCTAATGTATTCGATTCATTCACAAAGGGTGCGCCTCTGAATACATGAGTAGAGACATGTGGAAGGAATGAGTGTCAAGACTGCATTAACTTTGCTAACTGCTTTGAGTATAAGTGGGAGAAATTAATAGGTTAAGTTAGGTGACATTAGATGTCATGGACTACACGAGACATGTTGTAGTATACTTAAGGTCGGACTTTGAGTATAAATGGGAGATTGTTGGGATTATCTTTGGAAAATATGCTTTTTACTTTGTATAATCTAAACTGAATTTCGGACTTATTTACTGAAATAAATTATTTATCACTGATGCTTTAAATATTATCGAATGTTACATATATTTACTGCATAACTGTTCAATAAGTCGTACGTGTTACATTGTAGTTAATTTAGTGATACCAGATCACAGAAGATTAAATTAACAGTCCCTTGTAACTAAAATTACGCCATTCACGACCTAGATGGAAATGAACAACCCATCGTGAAAGGTTGAAGTGTAAGGCTCAGATTGGCTTGTCTTGACCAAGAGATTACACTAGTGCATGGTCGATCTTAATCGAATAGGACCTGAGGAGGATAAATTCTTCTAATCGAACAAGGAAGAATTAGACCTCAGTGGTTCGTTATTTCTTAATCTTCGTCCCTTAAATAGGATCACGTGGGATTGGTAACTATTGCTTTGACTTATCATAGGTAGCGAATCAACGAGATTCAATACTTTTTATCTTGGACAATATTATTAGTCATGTGATTGCTAAGATTTAATCGAAGAATCGTGGTGCAAGTACACTTGTTCGATTGCCCCCTTGGGAGGTTCATAAGCTTTATCATACCAAATCTTGCAAGTGGAATTAGTTTCCGGTATGGATAATAATGTTGAACCGTTCCTTGACCAAGGACAAAAGATATTAATTAACGGAAAGTTATTTCAGTGGCTTGAATTAATTAATGGGCTAGATAATCTTAAACACGGGAAAATAATGATGGGAGCCATATTGACTGTAATATGGGTTAAGATGGATAGTGCAATATTAATTATGTAGTGGGATTAATTAATATTTATGGGCTTGAATTATATTGTGGCTCAATATTAGATATTCAAGGTCCATTAGAAGGTCCAATCTTAATTCTCCTAAAGGCCCCCTAAGTAGCCCAACATATAGTCCATTAACTGAAAAGATGATTAAAATAAAATAAATATTGTTGCTTATTTTTCCATGAATATTTCGAAATTTATAGATAAAGTTGGGGGAAAGATTTTCTTTGAATTTTGTTATGGAATGAAGATATGTATTCTTGGAATACAAGATTATCTCATTAAATTCAAGAAATCTCCCACTTAGGTATCTATAAGGAGATTTTCGAAAAATTAGAAAATAAAGGGCAAGAAAGATTTTCTTGATTTTCTTGAAAAGATATTATGGAAGATATGTATTTCTTGAAATACAAGAATATCTCATAAATTCAAGAAGATCCAAATCTTGGTTTCTTGCAAGCCTTGTATTTTCGAAAAATCCATATTATAGAGTGGGTGGGATTTTTTTGGAATATTATAATTATGGGAAAAAGAATGTAGGAGATATGTTCAAGATTTTTTGGAGATCAAGAAAAGATTTCCCCACATTGTTTTATCACAAATTTTCGTCCACCTTGGCCTCTATAAATAGGGGATGAATGTTTCATTCCCAGTAACACACGAAAATTGGTTTTTCGGAAAAATATCAGCGTCAATAAAATATCAAATATTTTGTAACGTCGACAGATTTTTTTTTTGAAAAACGACAATTGTGAGTAGTGTACAATTCCATGTGCTGGAAAAATTAGTAAATCCACAAAGGTGGTGCAACATATTTTATTTTCCTTTTGTTAAATCGTTCACAAGAATCCTTACACTGGATAGTCGAACGAGGACTAAGGGAATACTTGGGAAGTCCATACGGTTAGTCTATTAAGCCATACCGTTGTCATCCCAAGAGGTACGTTCACGTAAACTCGTAGAATTCCGCATGCGTAGGTTTTACGTGAATTATTATATGCATGATATGTTGTTTGATTATTATTTGAATTAATATATGATTAATTCATGCTAGTAATAATTAAAGAATTAAATTTGTATTTAAATATTCATCCCGAATAGATCTGTGCAACCTATTCCCCAAACACTGAGTCACGTCAGTCTTGTAGCATTTAATGAATTGCAGAGTTACTTTCGACCTCTTGTACTTGTAACCCGGGAGAGTGAGCTCCATTCTCCCAAATTCTATAAATATGGGTCATTTATGACCAAGAAGAAGGATGATTCAATACCTTACCAAACCTCTTGCAAATTTATTGCTCAACACTTATTCTCTCAAGCAATCATATAACATAAATGCAATCACTTTACACATTTATTGTTTGTGTCACTAAGATCATTAAGCCACATCTTAATTTTTAACCCACATATTTTAGTACACAACAATTGGCGCTAGAAGGAGGGTACTCTTCAAAAAAAATAGTGTTAAAGTATTAGTGTTTTCTCATTGGAGTATTCTTCACGAGTCTTCGACAAAATTCCCCTCACTTACTCAAAATCCTTCTCAACATTTCCTAAGCATGTCTCAAGCAACCTTGATCACCAAAAGGAAAGCTGTTTCGGCCTCATGTCGCTCCGGTGGGGCAGGGGTTAGTGGTCCGGCCACTAGCAACCGCAACGCATGGGGACCTGCCACCGGAATCGCTCAAAAGCTAGAGCAAATCCGCACCCCTAAAGACATTGATGAGGCCATCGAAGAGTTACGCCGAAAACAAGCCGAGATGAAGATCACGCATCCGCAAGGCACCACTAAGTTTTGGGAACCGCCTTCATCTTGGAAGAAGCCCAAAGAAAGGGCAAAGGACCAAAAGCATAAGAGAGTCCCACCACCGGGAGCCTCACAAAGAAAAAATCTAGTCAGGGGACCTCGCCTAATTTCACGCACTAGTTGGGGACTTGTTTCACCGCATTAAGAAAGCCAGAAGCCAACTCGTTCAAACGGGACCCAAAGTGAGATCTCAATCTATCGGCTCAATCTGGATGAAGGGGGCCAAATCCCATCCACAAAGCGTTTATGAGGAAGAAGGTTTCAATAGCATTACCACTATGAAATGATCCTATGCCCACACCGAGGTCATGGACCTCAGCGAGATCAGCCCATGCTGACGCAGGGCGACCATGCGGGACCTAAAAGATTGTTTTCAGGATCAGTGGCCCAAGGCGGACCCAGACAATGAATATCGGCAAAAGATCGGCTCGGACGGAGTCCCTTACCTCGCAGAACGGAAAGAACTCCTTCACCCTATAGACGTCATCGAACCCCGTCACCTCGCCGACAAGAAAGAAACTCTCCGCCTCGCCATCATCGCGATGAGGTCGCAGGACAGAACGAGTCTCCACAAATGGCCGTCATTCTTTAGAATATCAAAGATCTCCAAGAACAATTAGCGAACAAGGGGGGAGTACCTCTCACCACAAAGATACCCATCTCGCCATTGTCACCCACATTCATGCTCGCCCCTGTACAAATCAAGATCAATTTCAGCTCCATCACACAATACAACGGCAGCACCGATCCGATCAATCATGTAAGCAAATACACGTCCTACATGAACTCCATGGGCGCGACTGATGCCACCCAATGTCGTATCTTCCCGCTCACTCTAGGTGACCAAGCCTACCGTTGGTTCAACACCTTACCACCGACGTCCATAGAATCTTTCCATCAGATGGCTCAATTGTTCCTCACTCTCTTCTCCTCGCTAACCCCACACAAGGGAACTAAGCAGCATCTAGCGAACATCCATCAGTTCGAGGAGGAGTGGAATACATTGATCACATAGACCAACTCATTATGGAAGGCGAGCCGCTGGGTGACAAAGCCAAAGTCTTGGGGATAGTGCATGGGTTGAAGAAGGGAACCAAACTCTAGAAAATGATGAACAAGGATTACCCATCAAGCTACACCAATTTTCGATATCGAGCAGGGATTATGATCACCAACGCCGAGATACTGGCCTCAAGATTGGGCGAGCAGCGACCAAGCGAGGTGAAGGTCGAAGTCAAAAAGCCTGATCAAAAGTCCGAGAAACCTTTCAGAAGACCTGGGTCCACGAGCTACCGAGCTCCGGGAACTTTCAAGCCGATTGATAACTCTATGGAGGTGAAGCTCTTAGAAAAACTGACCATGAATGTAGCTCAGATCTTTCAGGCGATCAGGGGCAGACAACAGATCCCACCGGCCCAGGAAATGCTCCAGGACACCTCTAAGCTCAACCCAAAGAAATTTTGTGATTACCACAATTGCATTGGGCATACCACTGAACATTGCCGCGACCTACTAAGGGAGCTCTGGAAGTTGTACGAAGAAGGGAAATTGGAAAGGTTTGTTAAGCCAAGGCAACAACAAAATCAGCGACAAGCACCTCCGCCAGGAAATCAGCCCGACCAAGGAAGGTGGGGTCCACAGATCCCAGAGGGGGCAGAGAATAGGGTCATCCAAATGATCTGCCCCACAGGAGGAACCCTTGGGGGATTCCTCCCAGTGACATCCTTGTCAAATCGACGTCAAAATGCCGAGATGCGAGCTCTCGATAACGTTGTGCTGAGTTACCTCCCGATCAATACCATCGTCCCAAATCATAAGCAGCTCACCTTCACCGAAGAAGACAAAGATGGAGTGGTCTATCCGAACTGGGATCCGCTCGTAATCTCTGCCAGGATAATGGGGGCTTTGGTTCATCGCATCATGATCGACAATGGGGCTTTCTGCAACATCCTTTTCAAGAAAACACTGGACCTGCTCGGCGATTTTTAGTCTTACTTGAGCCATGCGAGGTCGGGATCTGAGGTTCCGGAAACCAACCTGTCGAAGCTTATGAAATGATTCGCCTGACTGTGGAAATCACCTCAACCTTGGACATCGAAGTGAAGGCGACAAGACAGCTGGACTTTGTAATCATCGATGCCCCCTCGAACTTCAATGCTTTCTTCGGTAGGCCTTTCGAACATGAGTTCGGGGCTGCCGCCTCATCGTATTTCTATTGTATTATGTTTCCCGGATCTGATGGGAAAATTGGCACCATCAAAGGTGATCAGTTCACTGCAAGAAAATGTTTAACTTACACTTGTGTCGATTTAAATTTTGCTTTTTATTTCGGTAGGAAACCTGAGGTGGGGCTAAGCTGTACGAGCCAAACTCCACCCCGGAAGAAAAAAGAAAATGATAAAATGGAGATAGACAATGTAATAGAAATGAATGTAACACCTACGGAAAAATGCCATCATCGCGATGAGGTCGCAGGACAGAACGAGTCTCCACAAATGGCCGTCATTCTTCAGAATATCAAAGATCTCCAAGAACAATTAGCGAACAAGGGGGGAGTACCTCTCACCACAAAGATACCCATCTCGCCATTGTCACCCACATTCATGCTCGCCCCTATACAAATCAAGATCAATGTCAGCTCTATCACACAATACAACGGAACCGATCCGATCAATCATGTAAGCAAATACACGTCCTGTATGAACTCCATGGACGCGACTGATGCCACCCAATGACGTCTCTTCCCGCTCACTCTAGGTGACCAAGCCTACCGTTGGTTCAACACCTTACCACCGACGTCTATAGAATCTTTCCATCAGATGGCTCAATTGTTCCTCACTCTCTTCTCCTCGCTAACCCCACACAAGGGAACTAAGCATCGTCTAGCGAACATCCATCAGTTCGACGAGGAGTCGAATACATTGATCACATAGACCAACTCATTATGGAAGGCGAGCCGCTGGGTGACAAAGCCAAAGTCTTGGGGATAGTGCATGGGTTGAAGAAGGGAACCAAACTCTAGAAAATGATGAACAAGGATTACCCATCAAGCTACACCGATTTTCGATATCGAGCAGGGATTATGATCACCAACGCCGAGATACTGGCCTCAAGATTGGGCGAGCAGCGACCAAGCGAGGTGAAGGTCGAAGTCAAAAAGCCTGATCAAAAGTCCGAGAAACCTTTCAGAAGACCAGGGTCCACGAGCTACCGAGCTCCGGGAACTTTCAAGCCGATTGATAACTCTATGGAGGTGAAGCTCTTAGAAAAACTGACCATGAATGTAGCTCAGATCTTTCAGGCGATCAGGGGCAGACAACAGATCCCACCGGCCCAGAAATGCTCCAGGACACCTCTAAGCTCAACCCAAAGAAATTTTGTGATTACCACAATTGCATTGGGCATACCACTGAACATTGCCGCGACCTACTAAGGGAGCTCTGGAAGTTGTACGAAGAAGGGAAATTGGAAAGGTTTGTTAAGCCAAGGCAACAACAAAATCAGCGACAAGCACCTCCGCCAGGAAATCAGCCCGACCAAGGAAGGTGGGGTCCACAGATCCTAGAGGGGGCAGAGAATAGGGTCATCCACATGATCTGCCCCACAGGAGGAACCCTTGGGGGATTCCTCCCAACGACATCCCTGTCAAATCGACGTCAAAAGGCCGAGATGCGAGCTCTCGATAATGTTGTGTTGAGTTGCCTCCCGATCAATACCATCGTCCCAAATCATAAGCAGCTCACCTTCACCGAAGAAGACAAAGATGGAGTGGTCTATCCGAACTGGGATCCGCTCGTAATCTCTGCCAGGATAATGGGGGCTTTGGTTCATCGCATCATGATCGACAATGGGGCTTTCTGCAACATCATTTTCAAGAAAACACTGGACCTGCTCGGCGATTTTCACTCTTACTTGAGCCATGCGAGGTCGGGATCTGAGGTTCCGGAAACCAACCTGTCGAAGCCTATGGAATGATTCGCCTGTCTGTGGAAATCACCTCAACCTTGGACATCGAAGTGAAGGCGACAAGACAGCTGGACTTTGTAATCATCGATGCCCCCTCGAACTTCAATGCTTTCTTTGGTAGGCCTTTCGAACATGAGTTTGGGGCTGCCGCCTCATCTTATTTCTATTGTATTATGTTTCTCGGATCTGACGAAAAAATTGGCACCATCAAAGGTGATCAGATCGCTGCAAGAAAATGTTTAACTTACACTTTTGTCGATTTAAATTCTACTTTTTATTTCGGTAGGAAACCCGAGGTGGGGCTAAGCTGTACAAGCCAAACTCCACCCCGGAAGAAAAAAGAAAATGATAAAATGGAGATAGACAATTTAATAGAAATGAATGTAACACCTATGGAAGTTGACGTCGTCGCTAAAGAAAAATCCACACAAGATTTACCAGATTTGAACCTCGCCTCGGTTTTGAGCCAATGGAGGTCGACTCCGAACAACGAGAATCCAACCTTGATCCAAGAATGGAAAGAAATGATCAACGAGCAACCCCTATCAAAGAGCTCGAAATAATCCCAATCGACCTCGATCGACCGAAATTAAGTGTGACTATCGGGACACAAATTCCCAGCGACCTGCGAAATCAATTGATAGAGTTTCTCAAGCAGAATTTAGACGTATTCGCATGGTCACATGAGGACATGGTCGGCATCGACCCCAAGGTCGCATGCCACAAGCTAAACATCGACCCTACAAAGAAGCTAGTGTCCCAGAAAAAAAGAAAGTTTGGCCTTGAAAAATACGCAACCCTGGCCGAAGAAGGGAAGAAACTGCTAGATAACAAGTTGATCGAGCAAGCAGATCAACCGCAATGGGTGGCCAATGTCGTGCTAGTTAAAAAAGCAAACAACTCTTGGCGGCTATATATCGATTTCACCGACCTCAATGAGGCTTGTCCAAAGGATTACTTTCCAATGCCTCATATCGATCACCTCGTAGATAGCACTGCTGGACACGAGATAATGACGTTTATGAATGCCTTCGTCGGGTATCATCAGATCGCCATGGATAAAGATGATCAGCAACACACATCTTTTCTGTTAGAGAAAAACGTGTATTGTTGGAAGAGAATGCCATTTGGATTGAAGAACACAGGGGCAACCTACCAACGTCTGGTAAATCGAATGTTCGCCGATGAGATAGGGAAGACCATGGAGGTGTACATCGATGACATTGTGGTAAAAAGCGAAAGAAAAGAAGACCATCTAGGTCACCTCACCCGGACCTTTGACATCTTAAGAAAATACAACATGCGCCTAAATCCCAAGAAGTGTAGTTTCGGAGTTGGTTCGGAAATTTTTTTGGGCCATATCATCAGTCAGCGAGGTATCGAAGCTAACCCACAAAGATCAAAGCCATCATGGACATGAAACCACCTCGCAACATAAAAGAAGTCCAAAGGTTGACCGGTTGTCTCGCGGCTCTTAACAAATTCATATCCAGTGAGTAAGGACAAAACTTTATTATCCATAATGGAAAATTAATTCCACTTGCAAAATTTGGTATGATAAAGGTTCCGGGCCCAACAAGGGAACCAATCACGCAAGACATTGCAAGCACACGATTCTCTGTATTAATTTAGCAACCGTCGTGCAATTAAATTATTGCCCAAGATACAGGGTATCAAAGTCGCAATGATTCTCTTCCCATTTATAAGTCAAAGCAATAACTCTCTGCAGGTCCGCTTCAGCGCATTGAATGCACTAGTGTAATCTCTTGGTCAAGACAAACTAATCTGAGCCTTACACATCAATTTCTACCAATAGATTGTTCGGATCTATCTAAGTTGTGAAATACGCACTCGTTTACAAGACACTGTTAACGTGATCTTTTGTGATCTGGTATCACCACATTAACTACAATGTAACGTGTGATATGAACGGTTTGCAATAAATATATGTAACATTCAATCGTATTTAAAGCAACAGTGATAAATAATTTATTTCAGTAAATAAGTGTTTAATACATAGGTTATACAAAGTAAAAACATACTTTCACGTATAACCCCAACATGGATATCATAGTAGAGAAATCTGTGTACGATTTACTGTAAGATTTCTCTTTATGTTTATACGCATTCGATTATGCAATTACGTGTTCGTTGTTGGTTAACTGTTTATTTCCTTTGTGCATGTATTATGTGTTTACGTGCCTCTAAATTCCAACACTAACATGAAAAAAAAATTCCATCAAGATATGGTTGGCAAATATTTGTAAGATCTTCAATAGTAGCCGTATTTGCACTAGCATTATCAAAACCAATAGATTTTTTTTTCTAGTAAGAGCATACTCATTTAAAATATCATGCAATTTATCTCTAATATTAACAGCATTGTGTTCCGTATCAAAATCTCTATAAGCAATCAATCTTTTGTTAAGAGTCCATGAATCATCAATCCAAGTGCATGTAACTCCTATATATCTATGCTTTTGAAAATTATCACTCCAAATATCCGCAGATATACAAACTTTAACATTTAAATCGACAAATAGATTAATCAAAGCATATTTACACTAATAAACAACTTTAGCAACATCATGAGTAGTAGTATGACGTGAAACTTTTTTTTGTCGCGGGTTGAAGACCAAGTTGGACAAAATCATTCCAAAAGGGATTATCGGCAAATTGAAAAGGAAGGTGCTGTGTGCACACAAATTTAGCTAACATTTTTCTATATTTAATTTGATCAAATGTAAATATAGAAGTGGGGTTACTTACCTCGCCTTGAACTCCACCACCGCCACCGGTTGACGTAAATCCACGAAGTTGTGCTTGGCTTGAATTAATTCCAACTTTATCCGGTTGAATTTTTTTCAAATGCTTCTCGAATGTCCCATATCCCCCTCCTTTGACAAAAGAATATATTTTGGGACAATAGTTGCAATGAACTTTAATAGTATCATCTACCTCGTTGATCACTTTTTAAAAGTGACGTGCAAAAATATCCAATTTAAGTTGAGCTCGACTTGGAGTTGGGGTTGGGGTTGGAGTTGGCTCGGCCTCGGAGTCGGTTGGGTGGTTTTGACTTTCTTGAGTAGGACGTTGTGGTAGTTCCTCATCTTCAAGAGGATTCTCATAACCGGAACCAAGTGTGTGCTCAATATCATCTAAACTCCACTAGATCGGTACCGGTGGTGGTGGAAGACGAACGGAAGAGGTGGAAGAAGCTTTGCCTTTACCCTTACCCTTGTTGCCTTGACTTGCCATAATAATATGTAAGTGTATATGTAAATAATATATAGTGTAGTGTAATATGTAAGTGTTTCAATATATATAATATGTAAATAATACTGTATAAAATTAGAGAGACTAGAGTAATTAGTAATATAAACTTTGAGAATTGAGTTAAAGTTGAGAGAGATGAGAAGAAAGTATTGCTTTAAATCACTTTGGGGTGAATTTTGGAGTGGAATGAGGTGGTATTTATAGGTGAAAAAGTAAGAACCGTGGAACTGGCGGTTTTGGCGAAGAACTGGCGGTTCCGGTTCGAATCGGAGGTTCCCAGTTCTGATTTTGCTAGAACCGGAACCGAACCGTGTGTTTTATGATTTCGAACTGTCGGTTCCAATTTTTTTTTTAGCATGTATGGCCATGTGCCCGGTGGTAAAATGAATTATTGTAATTGATTATTTTAGAAAACTAATGTAATCAATTGCCTTAAAAAAATGAAAAAGTAATATTATTAGGCAGTGCATTGTTGTTATGTGAAAATATTTTAATATAAATTGGTCCCATTTGTAGCAAAACCATCAAACAATCTCCAAACACGATAGACCTGTCAACAGTTCAGTTTTTCTACTTAGGAACACAAACGTCACATTTTTCCATCCAAAATGTTTGAATAAGTGTTTTTTATAATCGGATCAGCGATTAAATTGGATTGAACATCGATTGACGGTTCAACCGGGCGGATCGACGATTCAATCATTAAAATAATTTTAATCAATTTATTTAAAATATTTTCTATATTAAATTAAAAAATAAAATAAATGTACATTTATAAAATTTAAAATTATAAATTTCGTATTAAATAAACATAATAAAATCATTCACAAAGCAATTTAAAATATTAAATATTAAATTAAGAATGGTATAAATAAGGATTAAATTTTAAATTGATTAAAATAATAAAAAAAAATAAATAAAAGAACCGGTTCAACCAGTTTTACCGATTTTTTCGATTCTGGTTGATTTTTCTTGTTCAACCGTAAAAACGATTTTTTAAGGTAATCAGACCGATTCTGTAGCCGGTTTCTAGTTCAACGCGATTCTAAAAATACTGGTTTGAATTGTACAAAATAAACTAATGTCATATCCAAATTAGTGGCATGTCCAAACTATATCTCATCTACTATATTTTGTATTCAGGTTTCACCGAAATTTGGCCAGGAAGCGAAAAAATAGTGAGTGCACATTACTCACGACTCTCATACTCAAATTCATGAGCTGTCGTAAACAAATTGACAGTATCTGATAACAGACGAAGTAAAATAGCTCAAGTGATTAGATCATCACTATATATACCGTGAGATCATAAGTTTAAATAACTATTTGCCCGATAAAAAAAAGTATTTGATAACAAAATGACAAGCTAATTAGCAAGTGAAAGAAATTTAGTTGATTCAAGACAGCGGCACATGGAAATTGCGAGATCGCGAAATTTGAGATTTTAAATTGGGATTATCTTGATTATTTTTTATTTTTTATTTTGGATGTATATGCAAATCTCACAATCAATTGATTTCTGGGACACCAATTATTGGGGGTAAAAAAAATTAATTACTACACTATTGGACGATTTGAAGTGTTGCCATTATTGAAACTTGTGGATGTGGCAATCTATCTCCTTTTCCTCATGGGAAAATATGAATATCTTCCTTTTCTTTTAAAATCGAGAAAATAGACAAATTGAAGAGTAACTCTCTTGTGAAATATTGCACAATATGATTATGTGCAATACATCATAATTAAAACAAATTAGACTAAAATTCACAGGTCGGTCTCATGCAGGTCGGGTCGGTTTGGGCATGGCGGGCCGGGGCCGGCAGGTTGTGGGTTGGGCAAACAGGATGGATAATAGATGCACATCATTATTGATTATGTGTTGTAGCTCAGTGGTTTATGTCTGCTGTTAAATTGTTTGGTTGCAGTTTCAATCCTTATTAAGCACATAATTTTTTTTTTCTTCAAGTTTTTTGTGTGTTACTACATCTATGTATAAGTGTTACTACATTATTATATTGAAAAAACTTCATATCTTACGTAACACATAAATATTCATAAGGTAACACATTGTTGTTCATATGGTAATACATGAGTATTCATATAGTATTACGACGATATGTGAACAATGTTACATATTACTAGAAAAATATGTGTTACTTCATGAACAAAAAGTGTTACCCTATGAAGAAAAACTTGTTACCACATAAACAAAATCAATACAAGCGCGAAAACAAATCGTCAGTCCAAAATTAAAGATTTAAATAACAACTTGATTTGTTACTACATGAACAAAAGAGTGTTATCCTATGAGCAAAAAAGTGTTACTACATGAATAAAAACCAGTACAAACGTAAAAAAAAAATCATCAATCCAAAATTACAGATTTACAGAACAACGTGAAAAGAGTGCGAACATCCGAAAAAATTAGCGGGAAAATCAATAGGAAAAACGAGCGGAAAAAGACACAGTAAATTTGCGGGATGAGAAAATTGAAAAAAAAGGGAGAAGAATATGAAAGAATTTGAATGATGAAGAGAAATAAAAGAAAAGGAAGAACAAAAGAAAAAAAAAAAACCTAAAAATGTACCACTGTAAAATCTGGAATCGCGAGGAAGAAGAACCCTAGGATCACGAAGAAGAAGGAAACGCTGGATCTAAAATGGTTTTGGACCTGACCCGCAAAAAATAAATATATTTTTTTTGGGTTAATTGCACATAAATCACATCATGCAATATTGCATACAAGTTTTTGTGCAAATTGAAAGAAAAAACATTGTGCTGATTTCGACATGGCCATGGTTTGTAGTCAATTTTCGGACAATTCTTAAGTTTGACTACATTACAAGAAAATGGAACCATTATCTCTATTGTATATATATATATTAAGAGTCCGTTTGTTATGTGGTATGAGATATGAAAAGATATAAAATCACGTGATATTTTTTATTTATCGATGTGATATATTTGAATTTTTTAAGTGTTTATTATGATGCATTAAATCATGATTGATATTATAAATATCACCTAGGAGGGATAATGTTTGGTATTATAAATATCACCTAGGAGGTGAGATGTATAATCATGTAAAAATGAGAAAAAAAAATGCGGGTCTTCGGGCCAAAAGGAAAATCCATCAAGTATACCAAACACTTAAAAATATAGGATATGATTTGTTTTCTCCTTTTTTTTTTCTTTTCCCCACGTAATAAACACGAACTCTAAGAGAATAAGTACATTAATAATGGATTCCCCATATAATTTTATAATTACTACTTTGGTATCTTAATCTGTCAAAAAGCGTGGTGCTTTCGAAGGAAAAAAGAATTAACAACAATAAATTAGCTTATCTTCTTTCTTTTGTTAAATGGGATTTTTCAATGTCATTTTCGTCTAAGACTTATATTTTTTTTTTCAAAAAAGCATATTCATGTAAGACTTAAAATGCTTTCTTTTCTCTTTTAAAAAAAATGCTTTCTGTTTCCCTTTCAGAAAAAAAAAAAAAGAAAAAACTTTCTTTTCCATTTTAATTTTATGCTTAAATCATTCGTCTCCTAATTATGAGTTCAAAAGTGTCTAAACTAAATGACTAAGATGCATTTAGGTGCACAGTGCATTCATAGTGCATTTTAAAAATATATAACTTGTTATATTGTAAGATGCAACAAGTTTATACTAAAACATGCAATTAATTTTTTATATTTAAAGTTGCACGGTTCAGTTGGCATTAAACTATGTCATTTCTATTTTATAAGATTTTTTTTTATATTTTGTTAGAGACATATTTTTTTTATTGGAGTTTGATCTGAATATAATAATATTGATATTGTATTAATGTACCATATTTTAACAGAAAATATTAAGCTAGCAATTAGCAAAAAATTAATTTAGAAATCTTTCGAAAAAAATATAATTTTACTAATTTAATGGTGTAATCAGGTGATTTAAGTCTTACTTAAAGCAATTGGTCGCAGGTAGAAGAAGAAATAGATAAAAAAGCAGAGGGTGAAGTGGATGAAATTAGAAGGAGTGTCGTTTTATACTTACAGTAACACATATTTGCCCTTATGATATATAACACAGATCTCGAAGCGAGTTTTGTTGTTTTATGGAAAAATTATGTTTGATCTAGTTCGACTCGCACATAATCCACGAAATTTTCTCTTATTTATGCGCTTCTGTCACATCCCGATTTTTCGTAGGCCAAATAAACATAAAATTATAAGAATTTGCAGCTGAAAATAAAATAAGTAAATTTGCACTCAAAGATTTTAAAAGTTGCTCAAAGAGGTATGACTTATACTTAAAAGTGCAATTTAAATCTTAATCCAAAAATCATAAAATAACATGATAATTTCTTTTCCAAATTAATTTAAAGATGCATCCACCGTCCCTCCACCACACTCCTTCTTAATCTGTAAAATGTTAAATGTATGTTATGAGCAAAATCACTAGCTGAGTGAAGTCACCTTATCAAGATTAAATATAACATACAAATAAAGTGTTCAACCACAACTAATCATGTCAAACACAATATCACATATAAACTTTTCATCATAATTATGGACAATTAATAAAATAAATCATGCGTAATGGTTTTCCCAAGGATCTCTTTGCAATCCCACTGGGTTTCCCGAAGACCTCTTTGCAGTCTCGGGCATGTGCACGACAGTTCCCATAAGACCTCTTTGTCATCTTACTAGGTTCCCTGAGGACCTCTTTGCAGTCCCGGGACTCTTTGCAACCCCTGGCCTTTCGTGACCTTTTCTTAACAATTATTATATATTTTAATATCATCATACCATGTTCAAATAAATAATTTATCATATACATTACTTCATATTATATTGCACATAAATAATTTATTCATACGAAATATCTAACAAAGATAAAGAAATAACACCTTAAATTCATATTGTGGATGTAGATGCATGCAACGAAATAACTTGAGTTATCATTGATGTAGAATCATAAGAACCGAGACTATAAGAAATAAATTGAAGTTTTGAAAAATATGAAATAATATTTTTCTGTGTGTTTTGATTTTACAAAAGGAGACCTTTATTTATTAGAAAGAAAATATATTTCCTGAAATTGAGATTTGAATATTTCATGAAAATTTTGAGATTTGATTTTGATAGATAGAGATATAAAATTTAAAGATATTTTTTATAAATTTTAATAATTAAATAAATAATTAACTTAATGATAATAATAATGGAAGAGTTTGTATGCTGTGAAACTTGTTCACCGTAAAACTGATTTATTTTTACACTTTAGTTATCACGATTACACTCTTTAGTAATATAGGTCACACTCTTCAGTTATCACGACCACACTTTTTGCTGTAATATTTATCACACCCTTCATTTTTATGTGTAATACTTTTATAGTAAAAAATCACACTCTTCAGTTATATAAGTCACATTCTTTAGTAATATAAGTCACACTCCTAAACCAGTTTCACCATTAAACTTGTTCACCCTATATTTTGCCATAATGGAAAAAGGGGACGATTTTTTGAGAAAAAAAAACAAGTATTTGTGCAGGCCTTTTTTCCTTTTTTTTTTTTTGTGAAGTTGATTGTGATAAAGAAAAATTGATCCATGGATTTTAATTAAAAAGGTGGTGACTTGTTCTTTTATTTTGAAATCAATTCAGCGTATAAAAATTTTAAGAAAACGAAATTTGTCTCGTGTGCATGGGGAAGTGAAAGAATTTCTCGGAGAGACTTGAATTTACAAAAGTACATCTTTTGTAAATTGGTAAAGATATGAGGAAAAGTTGAAGAAGTTTTGTTGTTTTGATAAACATATTTTTGTAAATATTAAAAGATATATTTGAATTTTGAGAGTATTGATTTTTTTTTTCCATGAATGTTTAAAAAATAATAATTAATTTGAGATTTTTTGGGTGTTACAATTTCCTTTTCTAACACAGGATCATGTTTCATGGATCATGTCTTATACTCTTATAGTAACACATATATGTACTTGCAGTAACATAAATTTATCTTTATAGTAACATATATCTCGAAACAAGTTTTTTTTGTTCTGCCTTTATGCGATTTAAAAAAAAATAAAAATTAACCTGCTTAACCCATTTCGACTCACGCAGAATTCACAAATTTTTCGCTCTATATCATGCAATTCTTATTCTGATCTGCGAGTCATAATTCACGAATTCTAGATTTGAAAAATATTTTATATAAAAATTTCTCTTTACATAACACGGTAGTATAATTTTATCTCATTTCAAGCACGGTCAAAGTTTGTCAAACACGATGATAAGGTAGAATTAACCAAATGCACCCGAGGTTTTACAATAAATCCTTTTGTTTTTATTTGCTCTCAAGTTCGAGTATATCATAAGCTAGATTATTAAAAGTTTTTTTTTTTTAAAAATAGATAATCAATTACAATAGTTTTATAAGATAATCAATTACAATAGTTCATTCTACCACAACTGTAGACCAGAACTGCAACCACCACAAGAGGGGGACCACTCGAAATCGCAACTCGAAACCGCAACTACCACAAAAGGGGGAACACAATCCCACCACAAAGAAAACCACTACAAAAGAGAATAATTTTTATCTCTCCGTATATCGAACTTAAAACCTCAGATCTCAAGTGGCGGAGCTCTAACCACTTAGTCAATGAGCTAGATTTACCTCAAAAAATGGGATGCAAATCTTTCAAAAAATTCACTCAAAAAACTCCAGTGCTCATTGCCTCTCTCACACACAGGCACACAGTGAGCGTGTCACGCTCACTATATAAGTGCTGCAGTGGGAAGGAAGACTTCAATTTAAGTTTGTGCAGAGTAAACATCTCTGCGTATAATCTTTCAAAAACCTCTGCGATTTCACTCAAAATGTAAAGACTTTTTCAAAATATATTTATCCAATTCCATCTAGTTTTCTGTTTCGATCTGCCCTTCGATTTCTCTGTTTCTGTTAACATGCGCAATCGCACTAATCTTTCGGTTTTCTGAATGCATGTATCGTCTTTCCAAACAGTGATTTGAATAAGTTTGATTAATTTCGTTGATTTTGAAATTTTATTTAGTTGAAATTCATGCACGCGATCTGTTTGAAACAGAGTCCGGCGATAATGGCGGCGCAGCAACCGCAGTTTATGACAACTGGTGACATCAGAACGCACCCAAACAATGCGCTCATTGATAATATTGAGTATGATCAGATTGTAGTACCTGATGTGAGCAATTCCTTTTTCGTGTTATTACTTTGAATTTAATTATTTGGGGAAATTTGAAGTTACAATTTGTTATTTTCTTATGGATTGCATCTTTCCTCCCTAATCTCTTGTTTAAAGCTGACTTGCTGGATAATGATTTTGGGATTTAGGGTATGAAAATTAGGGGAATTTCACTTTCTATTGAATGTTTGAGTTGGTGGACTGTTTAATTTGAAAGTATGCTTAGGTGTGGTATTAGCTTTGCAATTTTTTGAGTAGTTCATAACTAATTTTGTTAACTTCTGAGTTAAATTCATTTTTGATCCCATAGGACACGGCACCTCACGATTTTAGTTTCAAAACCATTTTTTCATGCAGTTTTGGTCACACCGTTACATTTTCCGTTAAAGTCAACTACAGTTTTGATCACATAGGATAAGGTTTGGGACCAAAAGTGCAGTTGAACTTAATGAATTTTGTAACGGAAGAACCAAAACTGCATGAAAAAAATTCTTTGAATTTTGTAACGGAAGAACCAAAACTGCATGAAAAAAATCTTTGGGATTAAAGAATTTGGGTGAAAATCCCATGTCTATGGGGACAAAAATGAATCTCTCTTAACTTCTTCTATATGCAGTTTACCTTAAACAGATAGTTTTATAGATATTCTTGAATGAATTGAAACGTATCATGGCTAACATGGCTAGATTGAATCATTTTAATTTCTTTGATTTTACAGAGAAAAAGCTGGAAGAATTTGTTTTCGTATATGGGACCTGGAATTCTTGTTTCCATTGCGTATATCGATCCAGGAAATTGTAAGGCCTAAGTGAATCTTATTTATGACAAAAAAAATACATACTTATCCATGGATTATAACTTTATATGTCTCCTGATTTAACAGTTCAGACTGATCTGCAAGCCGGAGCTCTGTACAGATATGGGGTGAGCATATGATTCATGTGTTATATTCTATTTAATTTGGCTATGGTAGGCTTTTTACTTGTTACAATAGAATGAATTGTTTTAAAACAATCGAATAAAGAGTTACTTTTTGCGGATGGAATCAGATTGAAAAGGATAAAAGATGAGTAGAACTTTAAATTGTTTTCGACACAAGCTTCTAGATTTTTAGTCTTGAATTTCAAATAAGTTGACTGAATAACCTCACTTGATGACAGCTACTGTGGATCATCTTGTTAGCTTCATGTGCTGCTCTTGTAATTCAATCATTAGCAGCCAACTTGGGAGTAGTTACAGGTTCGATATCTCTTTAAATATTTGTCTTTTTCTAGACTTAATAGTGAATTGTTTTTTGTGATATTTAATGGATATCCAACCTTTATTCTTATTCTGAAGGAAAGCATTTAGCTGAGCATTGTCGAAAGGAATACCCAAGGGTCCCCAATTTTCTGTTGTGGATTCTTGCTGAAGTAGCTATAGTGGCATGTGATATTCCTGAAGGTTAATTGTTGTTTGTTTTATATTGGAACTCCAACATGAGCTTTAAGTGTTTTTTAGATGCTAAATATTGTTTTTGATTAATTGCCTTTTTAGTTATTAACCCCAAGCTTTACTCAATTTACTCTCACCTAAATGATCACTAATTTTTTAATTAAGAATATTTGTTTTTCTTTATCTCACAACTTTAATTCTTCAATTATCTCTAAAGAAAATCTTTTAGTATTTTTTAATTAGGAAGAGACAAGAGAGGGGAGATAAAAAAAATTAATTCTGCAGTCAGATCTCTAACTTTTTTGCTTCTCCTTTTCATATCAGTTATTGGAACAGCATTTGCTCTTAACATGCTCTTCAGAATACCTCTATGGTGTGGTGTCCTTATAACAGGACTCAGCACTTTGGTTCTTCTACTACTGCAACAATACGGGGTATTTTATACGTCCATTGAACTTACTAAAACAGCGTTATCTATATTGTGCTAGTAAGCTAATTAATTAGACAAAAACTTCTATAAACTTGGTTCACGAAAGTTTTATGGTGAACTCTGTAATACTGTTTAGTATACGAAGTAATATTGTATGGCATACAAAATACCACGGTTTAGTGATGTTGAGAAGAATAGCACGTAAAATCAAGCGTTTTTAATATGTTATACTTCGTATGCTAAACAGTATTACTTTTAAGAATAGAGTGAATTCTTGCATGTTCTTTTGTGTGTTTCTAAAACAAGGTATGAACTTTACAGGTGAGAAAGCTCGAGATTTTGATTACTTTTCTTGTCCTTACAATTGCTGGCTGCTTCTTTGTTGAGCTCGGTTATGCGAAGCCCGATTCTACACAAGTTCTACGTGGCCTTTTTGTTCCTCAACTCGAGGGAAGTGGAGCTACTAAGCTGGCGATTTCACTTCTTGGTGCTATGGTTATGCCGTAAGTTTCATCATGTTTTTCTAAATCAACTATAAGTTGATAAAATCTTTTTAGTTTTTTTTTTTTTAAAATTTATACCGATACTTAGTTGCCTACAGGCACAATCTCTTCCTGCATTCCGCACTAGTGCTTTCGAGGAAAATCCCAAGATCTGTCTATGGTATCAAAGTAATAATTCTATCTGAAGGATCAAATTTCTAATTTCGTTTCCAATGTTTCTATGATAACATTTTGTTTATTAAATCTCATTGGATATCATAAGCAGGAATATTATCATTATACTCATTTGACGGGTATAAATCCCAGAATTTTCTTCGAATCCCTCACATAATGTGTGTCTATGACTCTTAAGTTAATGGTAAACCTTGGAATATTTTGATCACAAACTTGTCTGTATTAAATAAGTTTGTGCATTCAGTATTTTATTATATTTTAATTTTCTCATTAATAAGTGATAGGTAATTTGAGCTTTGTATAGTTTTACTGAACAAATCCCATTTCTGTTGCAGGAGGCTTGCAGATTTTATCTGATAGAAAGTGGTTTAGCTTTATTGGTTGCCTTCTTCATCAACATATCAGTTATTTCAGTTAGTGGTGCTGTTTGTAATTCATCACATTTGGAGCCAGATGACCTCAAGAGCTGCCAGAACTTGGACTTAAACGAAGCTTCGTTTTTATTAAAAGTACATCATCAAACTTTTGATTTCGAATTCACAATTTAAACAAGACCTACTTTTATGCTGATGTGAGAATGTAATTGCACACAGAATGTTCTAGGCAGTTGGAGTTCCAAGCTTTTTGCAGTTGCTTTGCTGTCATCTGGTCAGAGTTCGACCATAACTGGAACGTATGCTGGACAATACGTTATGCAGGTCTCTCTTTCTCTCTCTCTCTCTCCCCTACCCCTCTCTCCTCCTCTCTCTCTCTCTCTCTCTCTAATATTTGTGCGTTGTGTAGGGATTCCTTGATTTGAGGCTGAAGCCATGGATCCGGAACTTTCTAACTCGTAGTTTAGCCATCGTTCCTAGTCTGATTGTAGCTCTCATAGGTGGATCTTCTGGTGCTGGAAACTTGATCATCATAGCATCAGTAAGTACTCTTGTATTTGTCTCGTATTTCTAATCTCCAAGATGTTTACTCAGTTCTATTGGCTATGTCCTTGAATGCCTAAACAATACTTTAGGTGAGACAAGTTTGAACATTTGTTGAATTAGTATATCACTTTTTTCCACTAAAAGTTGAAATTGATTTTGAAGAAATTACTGTCTAATACTCCTCTTAAAGCTGAAAAGTAGAGGGATAACTACATGATGTGTTTGTGCATTAACCTTTTATTTTCGTATTCAAAATGAGGACATCTTTTGCACTCAAGAGACAAAGTTGTAGACATCATTTCGCATTTGAAAACGTGTGCTTCTTAAGACTGGCTTTTCATTGCATAGTTGGTACTTGGTAAACATTGAAATTCTTATCAGGAAACCACGAGTAATCTTAATTAGTTCACGAGGATATTGCATTGATTTCATGGATATGGTCTTTAATTATATCTAATTTTCTTAAGCATTAAACCTTTTCGTTATTTCGCAGATGATCTTATCATTCGAGCTTCCTTTTGCATTGATTCCACTTCTCAAGTTCACAAGTTGCAAGACCAAGATGGGGGAGCATGCCAACTCAATTGCAGTAAGTTTGTCTAATTTTATTCATATTCTATCAATTTTGTGTGTGTGGGTAGATATACCGTAAACGGTAGCTTCATTAAGTATTACTTCGTAACAAATTCACTTAATAATAGATTACACTACTATCACGTCTCAATCATGTACAATAATTTATTAAAGATCTGACAGATATGGTCACATAGACGATGCTTTGTGGTTTACTTTTCTTTGCTTTTTACCGTACATTTTCACTTCTGCTTTCAATTTATTTTCTTGATCTCTTATATAGTTCTCGTCTCCAAGTCTTATTTAATTTGAGTACATGACTGATTTTGTAATAAGAGTAATACATGGGGCACACCGTTCAGCTGGTGCACAACTAATATTGTTAATGTTCAGTTAAAACAATTAATACTTGACCAAGTACTACTTTTTAACAAAACAACTAATACCATATAAAAATGCCCTCGAGTTGCATAGAATTATTTGTCGTTGTAATGTATATTTCAACATGTAGCTAACGCGTCTGTTTTGGATGACAGATTTCAGCCACTACATGGATCATCGGCTCGCTCATCATGGGCATAAATGTCTATTACCTTGCAGAGAAGTTGGTGGATACTCTTCGTCACAGCAAACTAAACCTTGCAGGCATCGTATTTTGTGGATTTTTAGGAGTTGTGGCAATGCTGATATATCTGGCTAGCATCGCTTATTTGGTGATCCGCAAGAACAAGGAGGGGTCCCACCTTCTCGCGTTGTCTGAACGACCCAACGTGGTCACCCCTAGAGAAGACATAGTAAGCATGCAATTACCTCAAAGAAACATCCATCATGATATCGATCGAAATTAACTGCAATCCAAACAAAAATTGGTAAATTTCACGTGTGTAAAATAGAAAAAAAAAACATATCTCATTACTGAAATATTCCAAGTAGTAGATCACTAGGCTTAAAGCATCAACACAATTATTATATAGTTGATGATTGTATTATTACTAGTTATTTAAAGGATTACCAAAAATTATTAATGGGACCGATTCCTAATTAAGTAACATTTATTCTCATTACCCCAACGAAACGAGCCTAATATATCATTCATTTACTACAGACCATTAATCACTCATGGTAGAATTGGGCCAGGTTTAATGGGCTGGGCTTCAGTCTCCGGAAGCCTTAACGTCTATGAGTCAGGAGAGAAAGATGGTTTTTTTTCCTTGAAGACTTTTCATTGTATCAAATATATTCTGCTTTACTGGTGTGAACCCTAAGCTCCAATCCTCTCGACCTATGTTTTAAAAACCGGAATCGGAAGTTGAGTCGGACGACTCCAAAAAAGATTGGACCGGGATCGAATCGGTTGGGTTGGATTGAGCCGGATTGAGTCGGTGTAATGTCATAATAAATATTATATATATAAAGAAAATGCCTCTAAGGTACAAAATTTAGAGTCATGTGACTCTAAGGTACACAAATTTTAGATAGTGACTCTAAGGTACAAAATAAGATCATTTTACCTTAATGTGTTTCAATTTTACAATATATGGTCCCACCCACCCACCCACTCTCTCTCCCCAATATCTCGGTCCCAAGTCCCAACCCCCCAACACAATTCATTTCTTTTTTTATCTCTCCCTCAGTTATGTCTCTAAATTAGAAAACCAAAATAAACAGAGAATGGAGAAATAAAGTATATGGATAGTTACAACTTACAATGTTATCAAGTCAATTGATTCTGGAGAGGATTGGTTCTTCAAAGGCCGACAGCGAGCGGCGGACGGCGCAAGCGAGGACGGCAGACGCGGCGAACCTATGTGTTGTGATCTCCTCTTCAAGACTTCAAGTTGAAATCACCATAGAAGCGGCGTGAGTTTCTAATTAGGGCTCCAGTTTTTTCCAGCCTTTTTTTTCCTTCGTTTTTTACAAAAAAAAATGCTTTTTTTTTTATATTTTTTTTGGTAAAAATTGGTGAAAACTGGTGGTTCATCGGTTCCCAATTTTTCTCATTTTTTTTTGGGGGGGGGGGGGGAAGGGGGGCGGTTTAATAGCGGTTCTCTGCACCTCTATTGAGCCGCTGACGGACGATTCTCCGATCCGACCGGCCTGTCGGACCCGAATTTTAAAACAGAGCTCTCGACTGTATTTGGATGGAGGAATTTGGGCATGTAGATTTTAAGTACACCGCCCAAATCCATTCCACTTGTTTGAGTAAAAAAATTAATGAATAAATTGACAAATTCAATTTTTCAAACTGATGAATTTTAAATATTTAGTAAAATCATACTTCCTCCGTCTCAAACTAAATAATAATTTGACAGTTCATAAGGATTTAGTGGAATAGTGATAAAGTGATGGGGGTAGAAAGAGTTTATTAATATTTTATGTAATAAAGTGATCAAATAACTTTACAATTAAATTTGAGATAAAAATAATGGATACTTTACCATTAAGTTTGAGACGGAGGGAGTATCATTTGTAATTCTCATTTTTTTTTCACACCCACAATTTCAGGTTTGGCTATTGCTTATTGCTTAATGAAATATCATTTAATTTTATTTTTTTATGGTAACAGTCTCGTGAATTATGTCTACACATGAATTCTATCACTTTTATGCAGAAATTTTATTACTATTACGCATAAATATTATCACTGTTTAAAAAGACATTAAAGAAATTGAGTTCATCGTGAACTCGATCAAACACAATTTTTTGTCAATTTTTTTTTTTTTTTTAAGAAAAAAAATCCTCTCTCTCTCCTCCCCTCCCATCTCTTTCCCCCTATCTCATACCTCTAAACCACTAATCCATCTAAACAAAGCACCCTCTAAACAAAAGATCCTTCAATATCATGGATTTTGAAGTCTATGGTTTCCCAAACTCATTCACTTTGAAATTCTTTGTATGTTATACTATTTTATCCAAACACAATCTTAGGCTCTATTTGTATTGGTGGATTTGAAATCCATGGATTTCACTCACAAATTATCACTTTTCAATGAATTTACAAATACTTAGATTTGAATAGTTAGTTAAAAATTGAGGAATTTCAGATCCTCATCAAAACATAGTCATTTGAAATCTCCTCATCTCTATCATTCCCTCTCTCTTCCCCCTTCACTCTCTTCCTAACTCTCTCATCTCTTGACAATTTATGATATAAAATATATACATTCTTACATGTACGAATTTGATCATATGCCCGCAGGTGGGCACAAACTTATATGTCCACCGCTTATGTGGCGCGCCACATATGCAAGGTCCCCACCAACATTTAATTAGTTTCTTTAATTAATTCAATCTTTTCATTTATATATATATTCCATATTTTACCCAATTTTATTAATTATATTAAAAAAAAATTTACCCGACCTGGACTCAATCCGACCCGAACTCGAACCCGGCCCGAGTGGTTCATGGTTCACCCGGCCCGAATGGTTCATGGTTTAGGGTTCATAGTTTAGGGTTCATAGTTTATATAATTAAAAAAAAATTACGCGACCCGGACCCAACCCGACCTGAAGCCGAACCCGGCCCGAGTGGTTCATGGTTCACCCGGCCCAAATGGATCATGGTTTAGGGTTTAGATTTATATAATTAATTAGAAGATTGAATTAATTAAAAAAATTAATTAAATGATGGTGGGACATTGCATATGTGGCGCGGTAGGCATATAAGTTTGTGCCCACCTGCGGGCATATGATCAAAACCGCTTACATGTATTATTTTTCAAATCCTCCGTATCGAAAGGAGCCTAAATACCTTGCCAAGATCTGATCTTCAGTCCGCTGCATAAATGATCATGTCCATCGGTGATCAATGTCTGCAGCAACCTCTCCGCCAATAATGACCATGTCAAAACACCGCAACTCATCGCTTTTAACACCACATCTCAAATCTCTCTGAAATTAAACTCCACTAACTACATGTCCTGGAGTTTTCAGTTATCAACAATTGATTCATGGAACACCGGAGGGGGGGACATTAGCTTTGAAATAAATTAATTAGTAGCTAAATTAGCATTGGAATATTTTAATTTGTCGCAAATACTAATAAACCTTAGAGTTTAGCTACGGATTTTTTAAATTTGCCTAAAAATATTATATTAGCAATGAAACACAATTTTCATCGCTAATTTGATCATTAGCTGTAAAATATAATTATTCGTCGATAAATTAGCGATAAAATATTTTAATTTAGTTGCAAATATTATATCTTGGTATTTAGCAACAAAAATTTTAATTTGCCACTAAAATATTAATTTTAGAGATGAAATTTAGTTTTGCCGCAAAAATTTCGTTGCTATTTCTCATTTTGCTTGGAGTAGATTTCTTGTGAAACCTGTTCACCGTAAAATTGGTTCAATATTTATAGACATGACTCTTCAATTATTACAATTAATACTCTTTTGTAATATAAGTCATACACTTCATTTATCACGACTAATATCCTTTTATAATATAAGTCATACCCTTCAATTTTCACGACTAATACTCTTTAATAATATAAATCATACATTTTATCCAATTTCACGAATTTCTTCAATAAAATTTGTTCCCAATATACTTTGTCCTTTTCTTGTAGTGCCTTTAAAAAAGACCAACAATGATCCTGATCAAAATTATGTTGGGAAAATTTATTTTAATTGGTATTTAGTGAGGGTGTAGAATACGCATCTCTAATTAATTAAACAGGGAAATAAAGTTTAATTTCGAGGAAATTAAAGGGCATAAAAACGATCTACTCTCGGAATAGATGATTGTAGTGTATTTATAATCTCAAAACCGATTTTCGGTGAGTGAAAAATTAAATCACGAAGTTGAAACGTCATAACATTTTTTATGGATTAAATAGTGTTGGGAAGTGTGAAAATTTTAATTGGGAAACATCTCACATTGGATAATTAGAGGAATTAACTACTCCTTATTAATAGGAGTGAGTTAATAGAATTCACTTATAGTGGCTAAAGAACGGTCCAATAGTCCACACGCGCGCGCCGCCCGTCCGGCTGTGCTGAGCCGCGCCCGTGGTTCTTGGCAATTGGACTTTGGGTGAACTTTGGTCTTGGGCTTGGAGCCCATATTATCTTTTTGGAGCCAAGCCCACTGGAATAATATGAGCCCAAACATGTTTGGGTTGACCCAAGTGTCTTTTTCCAGCACATGTTTGAATTCAAATTTGGATGAACCTCGACGCCAATTCATTTATTGGCTCCCCATGCATTTTTGTTGTTTCATACTTGAAAAACCCTGCATAAAATATTTTTCATTCACCAGCATACATATTTTCATTTGTACATTTGCATATAGTAGTACAATCCAGTTCTTGCATCGTTTCAGTTCGTCGGAGCTTTACACGTTGCGGTGTTGCACGTGTAAAGGCGAAAGTTATTTTACCTTTGAAAACACTACGTCAAACCGTGGACACTAGCCAGGACGTATTTGTTTTGCGGGCAAAGGTTCAACCTTAACTCTACTTTGATAAGGTTTTATTTTATTTGTTCATTGTAGTTTGTGTTCGTTGCGGTGGTGTAGAATTGCAGAGTTCGTGATTACTAGAAGACCTCATTGCTGATTTTCAAGCAAGAAATACTGAAGAGTATTACCTAAATACTGAAAAGTATTAGTTTGTACACTGAAAAGTATCAGTTGTTGTTTTCTTTTTCTTTTTTTTTTCCATCATCTGTAAGTCATCGTTGGTGCTCCTATAAACCAACAATCGCACAATAAATATATCGGATGGCGTCCGATAGAAATAAAAATGATGATATTTCGATCACTACTAGGGCTGGCATACCGTACCATGTCGGTTAAACCGTATACCGTACCAGAATTTACGATATGAAAAAATTCATACCGTACCGTACCAAAAATTTCGGTATGCTAAAATCTCATACCGTATACCGTACCGAATTTTCGGTATACCGCACCGTATCGAATTATCGGTATACCATACCGTACTGCAATCTCGATACACCAAACCGTACCGCAATTTCCGATATATACCGAATTAACGGTATACTGTTTCATACCGAGAATTCGGTATACCGTTCATACCTTCAATACAACAAATATTAAAAATAATACAATTCATGTTTCAACAAATGCTAAAAGAGAAAGAAACTAGTGAGAGAGAAAACATACTAAGGCTAGAGTTTGTAAACTAAAATTTTAATTAAATTAAAAAACAAAAATAAAAAATATTATATATATATATAATGGTTCGGTATATGTAATGTATATCGGAATACCGGACCTTCCAAAATTTTATACCGCTACCGCACCGAAAATTTCGGTACGGTAATCATATTGTACCAAAAGTTCCGGTATACCAAAAATTTCTGTAAATTCGGTATTTTCCGATACGGTATGCCCGGTATACTGGTATATTCGGTATATTTTCCACCCCTAACCCTAATACTGCGATGAGGTCAAACTTCGAACCCTCATGTTGTACCCCCTTTTGCACTAATTCGACCTTTTAATATTCACAGTGGAAAACCCGAGAAGTTCTCGGGTAGTGATTTCAAGAGGTGGCAACAAAAAATATTGTTCTACCTTACGACATTACACTTAGCAAGATTCCTCAAGGAGTATGTGTCCGTGGTCGATGTAAACGACAGGGACATGGCTAAGAGAGTTGTTTTTTATCAATGGGGTCAAGGTGACTTCTTATGTCATAACTATATCCTTGGAGGATTAGTTGACGCGTTATATAATGTGTACTGTTCGGTTCGTACTGCTTAAGAGTTGTGGAACTCTTTAGAGCGAAAGTACAAAATCGAAGATGCCGGAACTAAGAAGTTTTTTGTAGCGAAATTCTTGGACTTTAAAATGATAAATGGAAAATCTGTTGTCGAACAAGTTCAAAATTTTCAATTGATTCTACACGATATCCTCTCGGAGGGTATGTTGCTTTCGGATGCTTTCCAAGTAGCCTCCGTGATTGAGAAGCTACCCCCTAGTTGAAGGGAGTTCAAAAGTAAACTCAAACACAAACGAAAGGAAATGACTCTTGAAGATCTGATCGTCAAACTAAGAATTGAAGAAGATAATCGGAAAATTGACGATAATTATAAAGACTCGATAGAGGCTAAAATAAATTTGACGGAACAAGATGAACTGTCAAAGAAAAGGAAAAGGCCTATTGATGACAAAGACAAGAAACCAGTTACGAACAAACCAAGGTTTAACGGTAATTGTTACAACTGCGGTAAACCTAATCACATGTCTCGTGACTACAAGGCTCCAAAAAAAGAGATAAAAGAGCAAGACAAAGAGTCAAGTGTCAATTTGGCTCAAAAAATGTTTTGAAATTCGTAATGTATACAGGGTATATGTGCAAGATTCTACAAGTTCCGAGTAGTTATCTTCTAAATAAAGCATATGATATCCTCCATAGCTTATAAGCGAAACGATCATACAGGTTCTTCGCCGTGCACCATGCTCGATAGGAATCTTAGTCGACCGGGGCCTATGGACGTCGATATTATCAAGGACCAACATATCCCTGCATGCTGCAGTCATCTTCATAGGCGGGAAAGATGACCGGGAAGCGTTAGTCTATGCTGGGCGTGTGGCGTGCCACTCGGGGGTGAAGCTAACCGTTATAAGGTTCCTGTTAGAAGCCACTGGAGATAGTGTGTAGTCAATAATCACCATAGCAAAATCGAACACGTTGGATCATCAAGAAGAGATGGAAGTCGACGATGAATGTTTTGCTGATTTCTATGATAGGCATGTTGCTGGAGTGCATGTGGCTTACATGGAGAAGTACCTTGTTAACTCAGGGCAAACATTCTCCACATTGAGGTCACTCGAGGGGCAATATGGACTTTTCATAGTGGGACGATGCGGGAGGGTGAATTCGGTCCTGGGAGGAGTGCCCGGAACTGGGCCCCATTGGTGACATTCTTTCTGCTTCAGATTATTCAGTTACTGCTTCTGTTTTAGTCATACAGCAACACAGTTTAAAAGGTGAGTTAGATGGCCTGCAAGAAGGGTTCTCAATTATGTAAACTAATATTAGTGTACACTGTACAAGATGAAAATGTGTACAGCATTAGGCAGGCTTTGAACACTGTAGTTATGAATCTTCAAGTTTCTTTTTCTGCCCCACAATTTCATATAGCTTAATCAAGAATATATTTTACCACATTTCCATTTGTTTATTTTTTGAAGCATGCAGCACTTGCAACTATATTCTTTAATGAATAATAAGTACTTGCAACTATATTCTTTAATTTTGTCCACCATTAATTTGTTTCATCCGTGTTAGTGATCTATACAGTAAACCACATGCAGCATCATATTATCCTGTAGCCAAAATTGCAAAATCTAATTTGCCACAGCAAATACTTCTTATATTTATTCAAACACATGGGTCTATATCTCAATTTTTTTGGATAAAGATCCAGCGACAGTTTGTAGTAAGCTAATATTACAACATGCAAAGTAACAACACCAAAAAAGTCACTTTTGGAAAAGCATAAAGGATGGCACCTAATAATCAAAAGCCAGGGGTAGACCACATTTGCCTTCTTCACAAACCAGGTATGGGGAATTGGGTTGTCAGTGCCTCGACTCTTCTTTGCAGATCGAACACGCGGTCGATCAATGGAAAGCTCGGAGAAGTCACAAATTTCATAAAATCTTGGAGCTTAGAGCCCGAAACCAGCTTTTTTGCATCTAGGGTAATTTGGACGCCCTCGTGAATGAAGTCAGCAATGGATATGAATTCATTCTCACTGAAGCCTCTTGTAGTCATGGCAGGCGAACCAATACGTATGCCACCTGGCACTTGTGCACTTTTGTCACCTGCATGGTGAAAAGCTGTGTAAGTAGAAGAGTAGACACAGTGCCTTAAGTGCAAGTTTACGGGCTGGAACATCTGGAGAATAGGACTGAGAAAGATCTCTCATTTGCTGGCCCGAACAAATCAAAACTTAAAAAATTCAAAACCGAATCGTACCAAAACCTAACTATAACCAAACGGTCCAAACCTTACCATGTACAGAGTTTTTATTAAGGGTTATAGATGCCATGTCCAGAATTTTCTCCACTCTGGCACCATCAGTGCCCTAATCAAACAACACAGCTTTGTTAACTCTAGCATAAAGATGGAAAAAAGACTAAAGATGAAGTTAAAAGTCATATGCTCACCAAAGGGCGAAGATCCACAAGAACCAAATGGTTATCACTCCCTCCAGAGACCAGTGTGTATCCCAACTCCATTAATCGAGCAGCAAGAGCTCTACAATTAGAGACCACCTACAGGATATAAAATTGTGTCAAAATAAGCACACATAAATGGTCCATCAAGCAGCCAAAAGTGAGTCCTAATACCTTGTTTTGATAAGCTTTGAACTCCGGGGATTTTGCATGCTTCATACTAACTGCGAGCCCTCCAATAGTGTGATTATGTGGACCTCCCTGTTCACAATAACGAGAGGATTTATAAACCGAAAAAAAACATTTAGGCCAATAGACTTTACTAAGTAGACAGTTTCAGACCTGTAAACCTGGAAACACAGCATTGTTAATTGCAGATTCCAGATCAACTCCCATAACAGGTTCCTTCTTGAAAAAGATCATGCCACCTCGTGGGCCCCTGAGAGACTAGAGAAACATATAATACAGGTTATAAACCCAAAGTGGAGGGCATACAGATGTATAAAATAAAAGGACAGATTATAGGTCAAGTTTGTATAGACAAGCCATGAATTAATATTAACCTTATGGGTTGTTGTTGTTACGATGTCACAGAACTCAAAAGGGTTAGCAACAACAGATGCAGAAACAAGTCCACTGATATGAGCCATGTCCATCATGAGAAAGGCACCAACAGCATCTGCAATCTATAAGGCGTATCAGGAAGAAATAGTTAAGACACTAATGTAATCAAAAAAATAAAAGAGCATAATAGTATAAAGTATTATCGAATCGGCATAAAGAAGAAAACTTGTACCTTTCTCATGCGAGGATAGTCAAAATCTCGAGGATAAGCGCTGGCACCAGCAATGATAAGTTTTGGACGAAAGAGGATAGCCGTTTTCTCAAGCATATCATAATCAACAAGACCTGAAAAATAAGTTATCAAATTAGAAAAAAGTTGCAACTAGTCTGTGGAGAAAAATAACCACTGTAGACCATTTTAATGAAAGAACTAGCATACCTGTGGACTCATCCAGTCGATAGGGCATGGATTCAAAATAAATAGAGGTGCCTGAGACCCGTCTCTTGGGAGTCATGATATGGAAGAGGGTGGCCTCCCAGTGACTACACTCCCATCAAGTTGAGATGATCTACAAGGTTTGACTGAAGCGAACCTAACATGATTTGGACATCCGCTGATTCCAATCCAGTTGGAAGGAAATACAGATCCCTTGATCCCAACAGACTGTTGAATAAAATTTATTGTTGCAGATCCCGCACAAGCCTGCATTATGGTCGTCGTGGTACACAGTGCTCACAAAACTCCTAATTCCAATGAAATACTTCGATGATGAGTTTAGTTTGAGAAATGGAACTAAGTCAAACACACAACAGCATATGCATAGTTTAAAAAAAAATCGACACAAAGAGACCTTACCAAAACAATTGATTATGCTTACAAGTTTCCAGATTACATGTAATCAAATGCATTCGAGTTTGAACGTCTACCTAGCAGAAAAAATATTGAGTATACGAAAACTGACAAAAGAAATCCTTAGGCATAATAACATTTAGGCTCTTCTTCCATCATTAATAGTATGTGAAGATAAACAAATTGACTTCTTGTTGAAAGTTGAAACTACAGCCAGAAGGGCCACTTTCTAAACCTCTACGGAGACTAATTATGTCAAAGGTAATCATGAAACACAATTATAACATACAAATCTTATATTATAAAAGTAGAATGTACTTCACCAAATGCTGCCAAGAGTCGTATCTAATATGCTGCCACATTACATTTTATTGTGACTAATACAGTCTAGAAGATTAACATATGAAATGAATTGATTGGTTTTAATCAGGCAGTTCGTATGCCGAAATCTACTTTCTAAAATTTAAATTAATAATTGTAATCTAAAAAGACTCTTTGGAAACTTTATTTACACCTGATTATACTAAATAAATGTTGCATACAAATTTGCTTTCTAAAACCAAAATTAATAATTGTAATCTGAAAAGGCTCTTTGGACACTTAATTCAGCGACTTTCAATTTTGTGTGTGTGTGTGTGTGTTAAATACAGAAACATTAAACCATTTTTTCATTTCACCCACAATTTATTTTCGGATCAAAGAATCAAAGATGAAGTTGGCAATGTACATTTATGAATTTCAGTAAGACAGCTGCGTTTTACTTCATCCTCTTGGATTGTTTGAAAAATTGGGCTTTTTAAAATTATATAATTAGGGATATCTTATGGTAGAATGCCCACTTATGCAGGGAACACAGGTTGCATTGTGTGTTTATATATTTTTTAAACAAAGGTCTAGATAATTTTAGAACACCTGATTATATTATAAGTAAAAGTCATAATTTAGATTAAGCTTAGGTCATTAAAGGTTGACTGTGGGGCACCTTACCTAACTAACAAGACCCCAAGTTGTAATTAGATATAATTATGACACTGTAGGATTGTTGTTCATCACACAGAGATGAAATATCACAGAAAAATAATTTATATTGATTTCAACTAAAATGAAAATGTAAAATATAATGTACTTGCCTTTGTTATACCATGAACATAGAATATGACTCTTAGCCTTGAACCAGATTCATCTTTATTAGATATCCTCTTTGCAAGTATAGCAACTGACATTAGAAAACCAACTTATGTTTATTCTTTTAAGAAATGCCTTTAGAAATCATTGCAGGTTTTGGGTAATAAGATTTACATTTTATGTAGTTCACATACAACTTATGTAAATTACTTTATGCTTTTAAGAAATGGATTGCACCAACAATCACAAGGTAAGAAGTGAAAATACCCGAATTTTCATCGTTAACTAAAAATTTAGGCTTACAGTATTATAGGCACCATGTGCTTTGTTATATTAACCTATAGGCTATATAGAGTTTCAGGAGGTTGTTGGGTAAATTATAAGATTTGAGATCATAATTATAAGATTTTAATACAATGATTTTACTCTTTATTAATTATTCATGATATTATCATTTCTTGTGTTCAGGCAGAGCAAACTATAAGAGAAGAGAAATAGTTGGCTGAAGTAATAAATTAATGTGGGTCCAGGTAACATAATGAGATGTTTAGTCAAAAGGCGAAGCCCTCACCCCAGGGTTCCCACCCCCGGCCCGACAGGAATATCGGAGGTGGTAAATCATGATGACTCAACGGTCATGAGATGTTTAGTCTGATCTTATCGGGCGTGTTTTTAGCTTCCATTGTGGGAATAAAGAAAGTATAGTCTTGGATGACCCTGGAAATTTATTCAACTCACACCTTTTTTTTATCTTTCTAGACATGACAATGTAGAGATTATTGTCTTTCATGGAAAAAGAAAAAAAAAAGAGGCAAAAAGTGATGATGATGAAGAGAGAACTTGGTAAGACCCTAAATTTGCGAATGAAAATGAGATAAATTTATTTAGAAATACGAAAAATAAATATATATTTGTCACATGTTCTTTTATTTGTATTAAGTATTTAACTTGATTTTGTATTACTGCAGAAACATAACACTTTTCCGTTGTTTTGATTTGATCTCAGGAAAAATGTTTGTTCGAAACACGAAAAATAAGTATCTATTTGTCACATGTCCTTTTATTTGCATTTAAGTATTTAACTTGATTTTGTTTTACTGTAGAAACAAAACACTTTTCCGTTGTTTTGATCTCAGGAAAAATGTCAAACGAAAAAGAAAATTACAAGGAAAAAACCATACACACCTTTTTTGTTTAATTTATGTCCTTTTTGTAGCCTTTAATTTAATTGAGTTAACTAGCCAAACATGCATGTTCGGCCATAACATCAAACGACTTCTCAAAATTTTTTAAGTTAACCAACAATATTATTCTTTGATGAGCACATTGAAAAATTGGAAAATTAAAAGAGCGGTTTTTCAGAATTCCTATCATATTTTATCTAACTACTTGGCTGCAAGACACGTGGTAGACAACTAGTATAATTATAAACAATGCAATCAATTGAGTTGTAAAACAAATAAACATCTTCCATTACTGAAATATTCCACAAATAATACATCATTAGGCTTACAACATCAACACTTCAAAACACATGTTAACTAGATGACAATTAATAAAAAAAACCAAAAGAACAAGGGACTTGAATCGTTATTGTACTAGAGGCCATTTAATCGCCCATATAGTAGAATTGGGCAGGGTTTAATGGGCAGGGTTTAATGGGCTGGGCTTCAGTCTCCAGAAGCCCAATGATTAAGACTGAATATGAATGGGCTTCTCATTCTGAGTCGGCAGAGGAAGATATTTTTTTTCCTGAAGGCTTTTCACTGTGTCATACAGACTCTGCTTTACTGGTGTGAACTCTAACCCCAAATCCTTCAGCTTTTGGTTTGAAAAGTTGTATGGTTTTTTCCTTGGGTTCTTTTCATCAGAGCACCTGAATTTCCAGCCCAATAATCAATTAATTAGAATATAAATTTCAAATAAAGAAAACACTGAGTGCATGCCATTATACATCCAGTATGTTATTATAATGATTTTATAACTACATGAACTTGTTATATAGAAAGATCTGATTTCTTCTGTAACATTTGTCAACTATTAATATGACAAAATTACATGGATTCTAAAATTTATTATAGTCTGAGAGTCTTGGCTGAGATACTGTCTGAAACTTAGTCAAACACAATATATACATACAAATCTTTTTACATGTGCTCGCAGCGTGTGTTCATGTGTTTTAGGTTAGAGGATAATAATACATTAATCTAATGTACAGTCACCCATATAGTATTGGTAAAAAGTTTAAAGCAAAGTCTTGTATGCAACTTGTTTGCAATGAGGCGTTCAATGAATTATCTGTTGAGCAAGTTATATGTTTGGTATAAATAAATTGAAGTTCGTGTTTTGAGAATCTGATTAGTTCCACAGGCACTTTGTGCGGGGGTAGCTACTCAAAGTTCGATACATATATAATCTCATTTAAGAATAATATGTACATATTAAATAAAAGAATATTTTTTTTAATAACAACTTGAAAATCCAAAGCGTGACCATAGCTCAAAATTAGGCTCAAAATCGTAGACCACCATTGTCACGTTTGTGACATCTTCTTTTCAAATACCTATGGATGAAAAAGTCCTTTTATGAAACACATGTTTTCTTTCTTTTATAATAATTTAGAAAATACACATTTATAGCATATGTATGGGTCTATACTCAAATGCCCATCACCACCCTACCCCACTTCATCCCACCCACCACACCATACCATGATAACATTTAGAAATTATTAAGAAAGTACGTGACAAGAAAATATGACCAACGGTGGAATAAATCGTGGAGTTAGGGGGTTGGTGCTGTTGTGACATCGGTCAATTTCTCGACAAGGACATGGGAGTGGGTGAAGACTCTTTAGGTCCACTAATATTGTTATTTTTGTTATATATGGAATTAGAATTGTGACAAGAAAATTTAGTAATGATTGGATAACCTACAACTTTTACCTATGTCCAAACATTTCTAGTATGAAAATACATCTATATGTCAACTAAGCATTCATATATTCAACACCATCATTAATTAGAGTAGACATGTCAATTAAGTCAAAGTTTTGTAACTATAACAACCGCTTAAGGATATATCAATAATTAAACTAAACATTGACATTATTCAGCATGCATGTTAGCTTGTGAAAATGTTAGTAAATATAACAAAGAATTACCTGCACCTGTTGCATTTTTAAATAGTATTAGTTATTTTCGTTTAACAATATTAGTTGTTTTTATTAAATAGTATTAGTTGTTTTTATTTAAATAATCTCTAAAATCGATAGGGATAAATGTCTAATATTTACTATTTTTTAATGTTTTTGTAAAGTGTTTTAATTAATATTTGAAATGATAAAATATTTTTAAAAGAAATATATATATAATAGAGAAGCGGATCTATCATCTCTCCTTAAAAATCGGCTTTATCGTTTCCAAATCTTAATAAACAACTCATTTCATTAAAACTTCGATAATAAAGGTAAGCGTCTTGACGTTATCTTTGGAGCAGAAGTAGTAGTAATTTATCTATAATAACTGTTTTCACTCAATAATAATAATTTATCTTTATTAGTTGTTTTCACATAACAATATTAGTTACTCTCACTAGAAAGTATTAGTTGTATACGGTTATTCAAAGTTAATAGATTTGAATTGTAATCATCCACACCTACCAAATGTAAGACTTAGTCTACAAACAACAAAAGAAAAGACAAAGAAACTTACTTGGTAGGGATGGGGTACTCCGGGAAGAACTTGGCAAGAATCTCCACCACGTCGCCGCGGTGGAGGACGGACTCGGCGCAGAGGTAGCGGCCGGAAGCGGATGGGGTCTCGAAGAGGAGTATGTGGGCCAGGGCGACGTCCTTCACATGGACATAGGCTTGGGTTGAATTGGCATACGTTTTGGCAGATCCAGTTAAGTATTTGAGTATGTGAAGAACACTAGCATTCACTGTGGGTTGGAGCAATGGACCAAGCACCAAAACTGGGTTGATCACCACCAAATCAACCCCTAATTCTTTAGCAGTGTCCCATGCTGCTTGTTCAGCCACAGCCTTTCCATAGCAATACCAATTCTGCACGCAATCAAACATCGAGATGTTAAAGCCCCGTTTGTCAGGGAAGGATTTTGAATTTTACATTAAGGAGAGAGGAGCGAACCTCATGTAAAATAAAGGTCTAAATATAAAAAGACAAAGTCTAGTACATGAAAAAACTTTAATTTACAATCAAATTCTGTAATTGATAAATGTAAGACAAAATTGAGTGGTTCATGGTTCACTCAGCCCAAGTGATTCATGGTTCACCCGGATAGATCATAATTTAGGGTTCATTAGTGTTTAGAGTGTAGATGATTGATTTAGGACAATTTAATAGATTTTCATATATGAAAATTTTCACACTAGACCTACTCATATAAAAAATCGACATACGTAGTAAAAAAGAATCAAAATCTAAGAAGGGCTGTTCCATCCTTATGTCCTTATCGTGTCGTGTCATATTAAAAAAATCAGTATAATAAGGAGTTCAAGAATGTTATGATGATGACGATCCACGTCATGCAGAAGGTAGGTCTTATCAGTATTGTAATACTTGTTTTCATCTAACTTGATAAGGATATGAAGAAAAATCACCATAGCCAATAATAAAAAAATTATATTGATGTAAAGTTTATTACTCTATCTCAAATATTATATGGACAAAGTGTGTTCATATGCTTTGTTGTCAATACATTTTCATCTACCTAGAAAAAGATATAAAGGAAAGTCAATATCATGTTACCTATAATTAGAAAAATGGTAAATATGTTTCATCAACTGCTATGTCAATTTTGTGACTTTTTATTTTTTAACCAATACAAATTTACCAAAGAAAGGAAAAAAAAAAGAGCACACTATGGAAAATCAAATTAAACCATCTCTAACTATTGAAATTTCTTCCCATTTCAAATTTAAATAAATTATATTAAAATTAATCTTGATCAGATATTATATTGAGAGAAAGAGGGAGAATTGAACCTTTGTATTTTTGCAAAATTCAAGGTCACTCCAGCAAGTTTCATCCACAACTTTTTCAGGGTCTCTATGAGGGTCCATGTATACTGCACCAATTGATGAAGTTAACACGATACGCCGGACTTTGGCCTCCACCGCCGCACGTATCACATAATTAGCCCCGTTCACCGCCGGCTCCACCATTTGTTCCTTCATTATATTATTCAAATCAATTAAATTATATTTTCAAGAAAAAACATATGTTAATTTAAGTTCAAATAAATACTTTTTTCAAGTATCACTACGATCAGCATCATTGTTGTGCACACAATATTACTACTATGCATATGAAATATTATTAGGGATAATGTGTTTATAAAACAACAATTACTTATTACTAATATGTGTCACCTACTCCAAAGGAGTGTTTGCAAATATTTATATTTTTGAAAAATTAATTAAGATTAGTGATTATGAAAAAATTGATTTGTAGTTGATTTTGATAGTGTTTGTAAAAATAAAAGTTGATAGAGTGAGTCTCATGTGCACCCGGATGCACCGTACACTCATAGTGCATTTTAGAAGCGTGCAACTATATAAAATAAAAATGTGCAACTATTCCAAACAGAAGCATGCAACTATGTTCCTATATTAACAGTTGCACTTTTATGTGTAAAGAAGTCGCACTTTTCAACATAACAAGTTGCACGTTTCTAAAATGCACTATGAGTGCACGGTGCACCCGGGTGCAGACAAGATCTAGCCAAGTTGATAATATTTATAAAAAAAAAAATTGATAGTATTGTATTTAAAAAAGATTTATAAACTATTAAAAATATCTACCTTTCAACTTTTAATTTATACTATCTTTTAATAACTTATTTAATCTAATAAAAAATAAGCAAAACATTTCAAATAGGCAAATACCAAATAGGTCTTTACCGATAACGGATAAAGTAAACAAAACCAACAAAAGGTAACGGATAAAGTAAAGTAGGCCTTTACAGATTATTGTAAGTAATTGATAAAATGTTAGGCAATCGACGTCATTATTACGTCATACGCATCATATATGGAACACGACAGGCGTCAACGTCCTGTCCTATTGATCAGAGTTTAATGTAGGATTTGTTTTTACCCCATTTAGTTTTAATGTTAAAATTGTTTATGAATTAGATGGTGTTTTAAAACTCTATTAAAACAGTAAAAGTATTTATTTTTTAAATAAGCTGAGTCTTATCCACTTAACATAAAATGCTTTTCATTATTCTAATATTGTTCGAAAATAGATACTTAAAGTGATAAAGTGATTTTTTATTGAAAATATTATAAACTTTTTTACTTTATAATTTTTTATGAGTAAAAATAATAGCATTAGATGTAATTTTGAAATGATATTGAATGAGAATAATTAAAAAGAGTATAATTATTTTATTGTCTTTAATGGAAAGAGATAAATAAATTTGGCACAGACATTTAAAAAAAAAGGGTAAATAATTTGGGAGAGTAATGATTTTTAAAAGACGACAAAATCTCTCTGCCATTATTATCTATCTATCTATTTTTATTTTTTATTTTTGAATCCCAATTATCTATCTACATAATCCTTTTGATAGTATTTTTATTATACACTATAATTTGTGAAAAACAGGGGAAATGGTACTCTTTAGAATTATACATTATTATTTTTTTTATTTATTTGTATGAAAAGTCCTCTTAAAACAATGTAATATGAGAGCTACACTAAAGTTAATTTTTTTTATATAAAAGTAACTAAAAATAATAGAAAAACAGATAAATAAAATCTACTAGTACATTTATAAAAAAAAAAGGGATTTGAACGTAACGTATGGTTTTGTACGTAAAATAATTTTCAAAAATAAAGAGATTGTGAAAAGCAGAAACGTCAAAACCACAAAAATCATTTCCCAGGAACTTAAAATTCAAGCAAGCATGCCCACCACCACCAACCCTCGCCAACCCCCATTGCCACGGCGGCAGCACCACCACCACCGCCACACTCCGCCCTTAATCCTCCGCCGCACAACATTCCGAATTACATCCCCTGTTTTCTACAACAATGAACCCATCCCAATTCCAACACAGAAAACACTAAAAATTCAATTAACTCACCGGATCATCGGTCACCGGCGACGCCGTGTGGAAAACACCGTCGCAGCCATTAATCGCTTCGAATAAGCTCCCATAATCGTTGAGATCAGCTCTGCACAGAATCAGCCTCTCCTCCGCGCCTTCCAGCTCTCTCAAATGTGAATTCTTCGGATCGTCTGCAAATTCGAATCGAATCGATCAATAATCGAAAATTCAAAACCCTAGAAAATCAAATCACACTCACGAATTCTCGCGTACCTGGATTTCTGACGGTTCCTCTGACTGTATACCCCCTCTCGAGGAGGAGTTTGACCAGCCATGACGCAATGAAGCCTCCGGCGCCGGTAACGCAGACGAGATTTCCAGGCACAGACGGCATGGTGGATGATGGTGCTCTGTTTTGTGTATGTATAGGTTCTGAAAAAATGGCAGTGCGCACAACAGAAAAGTAGAGAGAGAGAGAGAGAGAGAGAGAGAGAGGACCTCGATGAGTAAGCAAGATTTATTGTGGTGGGTATTTATAACCGAAAAATGAAATTTATCCCTTTACCAACCACGTTTAAATAAATATTAAAATATTGATATATTTGGGGATATACGATTAAGTGACAGGGAAACTAGGGCGATTGAGAAAGAAAAATCGATTTTCTATTGGAGTATATTATAATGTGTTCAAATTAAATTGTGTTCTACTTGCACCATAAATACAAATAAAATGTGAGGGGCGTAGGAATAATTTCTTGCAATTTGTTATTAATTATTACGAATTTGATCAAATATCCGCAAGTGAACGGTCAGGATCTCCTGTTACACAATAATGTTATATCTTCTGTTACATCTTTTAAATTTGCGTAATTTGTCGATCTTAGAATATCTACAAATATAAAAATAACATCCTAACATAATTTTTTTTTCTATTTAGAAAATTATATTTTAATTAATTTAAACTATATATATATAGAGAGAGATTAACCAATAATTAAAATTTTAATTATTTAATTAGAGTGTATATATTATAATCTTATTTATCATATAAATTTAAAATTCAATAAAAAAATGAAAACTTAATATTAAATTTAAATTATATAAGTTTTATAATTTTTTTAATATTAATTATATCAAATTTAATATTAAATGTTGTTGTGATCGATTCAAAGCGTTTCAATATTTTTACAATTTGGATGAACGGGGGCATTATTAAATTATATACTTTTCTCTTTCGTTGGACAAGTGTTACTTGGTAGAAGCATGATATTATGCTTTCGTTGTGATTGGCGATCAAAGGAGAAAGCAGAGTGAGTGAACAAATGGGAAATCAAAGCGAATAAAGTGTTTTTGTTAAGCCCAAAAGTAACAACGACTTTCGGATATATACATTTGGCGAAATTTGCAAGTAAAAAGTCGAGTCAGTTTATCCAATCCCAACCGCGGACAACAAGTAGAAAAAACTTCATAAGTGAGTAAGTCCGGTGTCGATCCCGGAGACGAGATAGAAAAAGCGTGGCGATACTAATATAAAAGTCTTGCGTCTTATGAAGTCACAGATCGTCTTACTAAACACGCACATGCTTAACAAAATCTTTATAAATAGACCACCGGAAAATCATAAAGAGGGTTGGAAAATATTCTAAAAAAAAAACACATATATTCCATTATATCATCCCCTCGTGTAAATGATGCGATCCTGAAAGTATGTTGTGCTCGGCTCCTATTACATATAAGCTAATATCCTTGGCTTGGTATGCCGTGAGGTAATCAATTTCGACGACGCGGGTGACAATTACTTGTCATTTCTGATAATATCGCATACATCATATTTTTTTTGTTTGTGAGTTGTTATCAAATCGCCACATCGTATTTCCACATAATATGACTTTGCAACAATTGGCGTATTTAGAAGGAGGGTTCGTGAACACACAAAGTAACCAATCCAAACACTTTCCAAAAAAATCGTAAAAAAAAAAAATAAATATAATGCCTCAATCAAGAAATACTCTCAGACATAAGGATCAGGACAAAGCCGCCTGCATATTCAAGAGGAGGTTCAGCTGCGGCCTCGAGAAAATCCGGCGGTGGAGACTATTAGTCTCGAAGATATAGCCAATGATCCTACGGCAACTCTCGAGGCGATCACATTCTTGCTAAGAACACAGAGAGATAGAGCGAAAAAAATTGGTTAAATTGAAAGTCCGGGAAGAAGATGATAAACGCTCACATACTTTAGGCAATGAATAAAAAAAAAAAAGCCGCCAAGAAGCGGAAGGAAAAGGAAAAAAAAAACTTGTCGGCGACATACCGCAAGGGTCCGCAGGCGGCCAACATTTGAACGATTGAAAAGTGGTGGCGAAAAGAACTGATTGGCGTCATAGGCGGCGAGATCCAAAGAAAGGAACATTATAATACGATAGCATCGGCACCTCATGATCGATTACAATTACACGAAGCGTCGCCGTATTCGGAAAAATTAACTGCAAATAAAATTTATCCGTCCATCGCCGATTAGGGTAACACCGGGCTTATTGCAGCGGGGGATCGGCCCCATCGTGAGCATGACCAACTGGTCCTCACGATGGAACCAACTCGCTCGTTCGATAAGTTCCGCCGATTCGGCAGAGATGCGTATGCCATAGAAAGTTTGCAGGTGTCGACCGGCCGCGAAAAAGGGCTCCTCGAAAGCCGCACAATTCCATGTTGCCGCTTTCTCGCGATCATAGGAAGCGGATATCTGCGGAAGGTATGTAAAAAATCGCTATCCATACCTACATTTGATCTTTGGTCGAGATCCGCGATGTCCACCTCGATAAGTTTTTCGAGGACTATATGATAAGAATGGCGCCAATGATACTCAATGTGAACATTTCCCATGACGTTAAGGGACCGAAACCACAGATGGTTTTCAAATCTGCCCATTTGCTTGATCACCTCACACCTGATTAGAACGAAGTTCCAATCCCATTTCTCATCAATGTGCTCGCCCGGTTCAAAAGCAACGATTACTTCGATTTTTTCGGCTAAAAAGCGAGTCGGATAGAGCATACGATAAAGATTTGATAAATGCTTGTGCTGCGGAATCTGTCGAAGAGGATCTTAAAAATCTTTACCGTGGTGGGTGGTTTGACATTGAATTCCGGATATGTGGAAAGCCACGCATCAAGATTGTAGAAACATATCTTAAACTTCCCGAGAACGTCGACCCAAAATTATATCTATCTGAAGTGCTCGCCCAATCCGTTTAGGACAAAGAGGTTGCAACTAAAAAGTGGTACATTAGTAAGAAAGTAACAAGTGAAGGGGTTATAAGCCCTCACGAGATCTTTTAAACCTTTTGAAAAAGAAGGGGCAGAGGCGCATGCTCTCCGTAGTGTTTTAGGTGTTTCAATGAGAATCAATGTCTGATCGGATTAAAGATCGAGATATGTTAGAAAAGCCCCGAAAAATCACGAGAGATAAAAGTCGTCTTAATGCTTCTAAGTTTTTGTTCATATCCACGAATATATCGGACATAATACCGATGAATGTAATTGATTTACCGTCGAAACGGAAAGCAGTATGAAGAAGACCGCCTTACTCAATTTCTCAAAACCGGCGACGGAGAGATTCCGAGATGAAAAGTCGGGAAACAAAAGGGAAAATGTAGAAGCGGATGAGCTATCTCGACGGTGATCAAGAGGAAGTTTCGCAGAGCTGGATTTAAAGAAATGAGCCCTACAATGAGCAGAGGTCGAGAGAGCCAAGAGATTAATATGATCATGGGATTATGGGCGATGGGTGGATGCAATCATATCCGACGTTGTGAATAGGCGGAAAAAAAAAGATGGAATCGCACGCAGGGCGTACATCAGTGAATGTAAGCGACACGTCATTTAATATACCACCATCTCGCTGGAAATCATGTTTTCGGATGGTGATCTCGGCGGTATCATTACTCCCCTGATAATTCTCTAACCATTAGTGCTCGACTTTTGGGGTTGAAGGTACATCGACTCTTGGTAGACAAGGCGTATCACGAACATTTTGTTCGTCGGCACTTTCTGACGGATGGAGAAGCAAGTCGGTGATTTAAGCGGGTATGTCGAGCCTTGTGATCCGCGCCCATTATGGTTTCGGAAAATCAGTAACCGCCATATGGTATGATCGGGTTAGAGTCGAGTTAAAGTCGACTAGTATCTGGAGATCCGGACGAACTAGAATGCTAGATTTTGTAATAAATCGATGCTCCGTCCACTTTATAATGGGTTTTAGGTACTTGGTTTATTAGAAATTCAAAGCTGCGTATTAGACATTTTATTATTATTGTGTTAAATGTTGGGGAATTAATTGCGGATCTATTAAGGGATGAATATTTAAATACAAATTTAATTCTAACAATTAATACTAGCATGAATTAATCCGATATTAATTCAAATAATAATTCAACAACCAATCATGCATATAAACAGTTCACATAAATCCTACGCATGCGGAATTACTACAAATTTACGTGAACTAACCTCTCGGAGTGAGAACCGTTGAGAAGATGGATCTCGTTCACAAGAACACACCAAAAGGTCTTCTCAAGTATTCTTATCCTTATTCAACAATCCGGTGGTAGGAATCCCATGAACAATTTAACAAAAGGAAAAATAAAATTATGTTGCACCACCTTTGTGGATTTCTAATTTTTCCAACACATGGAATTGCACTTGGGAATGAAACATTCATCCTCTATTTATAGAGGGGTGTTGGTCGAAATTTTTGTGCATGAATAAGATGGGAAAATCTTTTTCTTGATCTCCAATAAATCTTGAATATATCCAATATATTCTTTTCTCCATATTTGAAATATTCACAAAAAATCTCAACTCTTTTGTTATGGTATTTTCGAAAATAATAAGGAGTAAGAATCCAAGATTTAGATCTTCTTGAATTTATGAGATATTCTTGTATTCCAAGAATACATATCTTCCATAATGTCTTTTCAAGAAAATCAAGAAAATATTTATTTCCTTTATTTTAACCCCATATTTTTTGAAAACCTCAAGATAAATAATTGAAGTGGGAGATTTCTTGAATTTAATGAGATAATCTTGTATTCCAAGAATACTTATCCTCATTCCATAACAAAATTCAAAGAAAATCTTTCTCCCTCTTTTATTTATTATTTTCTTAATATTAGGAAAAATAGGCAACAATAATTTATTTTATTTTAAACACCTTTTTCAGTTTTTGGACATAATGTTTGGGCTACTTGGAGGGGCCTTTAGGAGAATTAGATTGGACCTTCTAATGGACTTTGAATATCTAATATTGAGCCACAATATTATTCAAGCCCATAAATATTAATTAATCTCACTACATAATTAATATTACCATCCATCTTAACCCATATTCTTTATTAATATGGCTCCAGGTTATTATTTTCCGTGTTTAAGATTATCCGGTCCATTAATTAATTCAAGCCATTGAAATAGCTTTCCATTAATTAATATCTTTTGTCCTTAGTCGAGAGCGGTTCAACATTATTATCCATCGCGGAAACAAATTCCCTTTGCAAGATTTGGTATGATAAATCTTATGAACCTCCTAAGGGGCAAATCAAACAAGCGTGCTACTTTTACGATTCTTCAGTATTAAATCTTAGTAATCGCATGTGACTAGTAATATTGCCCAAGATATAAAGTATTGAATCTCATTGATTCTCTACCAATCATAAGTCAAAGCGATAATTTACTAACCACACACGATCCTATTTAAGGGATGAAGATTAAGAATGCTTGAACCATCGAGGTCTAATTCTTCCCTAATTTAGTGCTAAAATTTATCCTCCAGAGGTCTATTCGATTACATCGATCATGCACTAGTGTAATCTCTTGGTCAAAACAAGCCAATCGAGCCTTACACTTCAACCTTTCACGATGGATTGTTCATTTCCATTCAGGTAAGTGAACCTCGTACTTTTTAGTTACAAGGAATTTTGTTAATTTAATCTTACGTGATACGGTATCACTAAATTAACTACAATATAACACGTCTTGTTTATTGAACAATTATACAAATAAATATATGTAACATTCAATGATATTTAAAGCATCGATTGATACATAATTTATTTGATAAATAAGATAGAAATTCGGTTTGATTATACAAAGTAAAAAGCATACTTTCCAATTATAACCCCAACAATCTCCCATTTATACTCAAAGTGCGCTTTTTAAGTATACTACAACACATCTCGTGTAGTTCTGTCGTGACATCTAATGTCACCTACACGATTTTAATAATATCTCGGCTTATGCTCAGCAGTTAGCGTGCAACCGGTCTTGACACCCATTCCTTCCACATGTCTCTCGAATGTATTACGAAAAGGCAGACCCTTTGTGAATGGATGCGCTGGGTTGTCTTCGACGCGATCTTTGCCACCTCTATATCTATCCTCTTAACGATTTCGTATAAGATGGTATTTATTTTCAATGTGTTCTTTGGCCTTGTGAGCTCTTGGTTCCCTTGAATTTACAATTCGCTCGGCATTATCAATCGTAAATAGTGATTGTCTTTGGGCAAATTCGAACTACATCCAAGTCCACTAGAAAGTTCTTAGGCAAACCGCTTCTTTTATTTTGCCTCACCTGGCAGCTACGTATTCGGCTTCCATGGTAGAATCGGCGATGCATTTTCGCTTAACGCTTCTCCATGTCATTGCTCCTCCCCATGCAAAAACACTCTGGGAGGTAGATTTTTTGGAATCAAAAAGTCGATTGGAAATCCGAGTGAATTGTAACAGATGGGGATTAGATTGTCTCGGTGATAAACCAACATTCATCCGAGTTCTTTTCGGATACTTGGAATGTTTTTTAAGCGTAAATTCAATGCTCTTTTCCGGATTACTTTGATATCTCGCCACCATGCCAGCGACAAAGAAGATATCCGGTCTCGTGCACAACATTGCATACATAAACTTCCGGTAGAAGCATAAGGAATGTCTTTCTGTCATCTATCTCCTTTTTGTGTCTTAGGGCACATTTCCTTGGATAGATGGATTCCATGCACGAAAGGTATGAAGCCTTTCTTGGAATCTGCATCTTTGAATCGCACGAAGCGATTATGCATATATGAAGCTTGCGATAAACTATCATCATTTTCTTGCGATCTCGGTGATCTTGATCCCAGGGCGTGCGGCTTCCCCTAAGTCCTTCATATCAAAGCTGTTTTTGAAAAACCATGCCCTTCGTCCCCAATACCTTTTACATCGTCTCCGATGAGCGAGAATATCGTCTACGTATAGTACTAAGAATCTGTAATGCGGTTCAAACCGCTTCTTGTACCACAACTTTAGATTCATTTTGATCAAACCCATAAGACTTTATTACTTGATCAAAACATTGGTTCCAAGCTCGGATGCTTGTTTGAGTCCGTAAATGGACTTCTTGAGCTTACAAACTAGGTGTTCTTGGCCTTTTTCAATGAAGCCTTGGGGTTGTCAGATATAGATTTCTTCTTCAAGACTTAGTTAAGGAAAAGCCGTCTTGACATCCATTTGCAGATTTCAAAAAGTCGAGATGCAACAATCGACAAAAGAGAATTGAATGGACTTGAGCATTTTTCTGGTGAAAAAAAGTTTCCTCATAGTCGATCCCTTCTTTACGAAAAGTATAACCTTTCGCCACAAGCCTTGCCTTGAAGGTTTCACCTTCCCATCCGGTCCTCTCTTCCTCTTGTATACCCACTTGCAGCCAATGGGTTTGACCCCATTGAGTGGTTCGACTAGTTCCCCACACTCTGTTATGATCCATAGAACCCATTTAGGGCTTCCATTGATGTTTGCCAAGCGCATCCTTGTCTTGGATTGCCTCGTCGTAAGTCCATGTGTTCCGATTCATCTTGACGGGGACTAAGTCGAAGGACTCTCCTATCCCCATGAATCTCTCGGGTTGTCTCACAACCCCCCACTACGTCGAGGGTTCGGTTGTGTAAGTGTGTCTTTTGGTATGTCATCTTATGCAGTTACCCACTAAGGTTAGCCCTCTAAGCTCATTTAAAGATGTAATCTCATACGGGTTTTCTTTTGTTCATATAGTCTTCTTCCAAAAACCTAAAGTGGGTGCTTATTACCACCTTTTGATCTTGAGACCATAGAACATACACCCTTTTTTTTTGTTCCTGGGGTATTTTTAAACAACCTTAATTACGATCGAGGATCGATTTTACGGCTTCCTTGTGTAACACGTAGGGTGGTGGACACCCCCAAATTCTCATGTGTCTCAAACGGGGCTTTGCTTGGGTCCACAATTCTTTGGGAGTTTTGGGAATCGATTTGGATGGCACCAAGTTCGAATATAAGCCGTTGTTTCCAAGGCATGACCGAAACGACTTGGGTAGATCCGCATAACTCATCATTGATCTAACCATTTCTAAAAAGAGTTTTGTTTTCTTAGCTCTGCAACCCCGTTTTTGTTGAGGGGTTAAAGATACAAAGTTAGTTGGGATACAATCCCTTCATCGACAAGTAGTTCAAAAACTCATCGCCGAGGTACTCGCCTCCATGATCGGATCGTAGAGACTTGATCGTTTTTCCTATGATTTCTACTTGAGCCTTAAATTCTTTGAATTTGTCAAAGGTCTCGATTTATGCTTCATAAGGAAAATGTAGTCGCGTACCTTGAGTAATCATCAATAAAGGTGACAAAGTACTCATAACCTCCTCTTGATTTGATTGACATTGGACCACATAAATACCATGTGAACAATTTCTAACACTTCTTTGGCTCTATTCTCCTTGGCTCGAATGCCTCTTGGTCATTTTACCCTCAAGACATTCGTTGAGTTGGGATTGGTTCAACCGGGAGACTCCAATGAACCATCTTCTACCAACCTTTGAATCTTTTTTGGATTAATATGTCCCAATCCAAGATGCCATAGAAGTGTCTGTTTCACGTCGATGAGCGATTTTCTTTCATCGGAAAAAGTTGATGTGTTATAGGATGCATTTAAGTGAGTGGTGTGCATAGTTAATTGTATAGATTATTCAACAACGTTCCATGACCAGATAAATTTATCATAAAGCGAAATGGTAACAACTTTATCAAAAAGTAAAGCGAATATCCATGAAGATGAAGTTTAGAAACCGAAATTAAATTCTTTCTAAAACTAGGAGCGTAAAGAACATCTCTTAAAATTAAAACTCTGTCTTCAAAAGATAGGTGCACTTCTCCCATTGCTTCATTGCGCCACTCAGAAGATAGCATGCCCGGTGTGATGAGGATCTCACTCCCACTAAGTTGTCGGGTCGGCTTGAACCCTTGTAAAGTGAAACAAACATGATCGGTGGATCCGTATCCATCACCCATAAATGGGAGGCATACGCTAAACAAGTTTCAACAACTAGTGCGTGAGAATTACCTTTCTTTTCATTCCTTTTGGGTTTGGAGCAGCCGACCTCCAATGTCCTTTTTCACATAGGTTGAAGCACTTAACCTTATTTGATTTACTCGTTTCCTCCACCTCCCTTCACCTTTTCTTTGCCATTGGCGACACTTGAGTTCACTTGCTTGTGGCTTTTTGTCTTCTTTTTTTCTTACCACCCTTTGGCCTAGAAGAAGAAGAAGGTCCATTGTCACCAAAGGCTTAGCTCTTTTGCCCCCAATATCAGCCTCTGCGAGACTAAAACTTACCAGCAGTCAGGCATCGAGAACTTCTAATTGTTCATTTGGTAGTTAAACTGAACTATTCAAAACTTTTTGGCGGAGAATGGAGCCACGAAGTCGATTTGGGTCTCAATATAAATATTGGCGCCAAGAACCTCAAGCTTGTTAAGGTGAGCCATCATCCGGAGAACGTGTTTCCCTTTCTGGCGTTCCCTCCACCATTTTCATAGAGAGCAAGTCCCTCATGGTGATCCCGAAGAGCCACCGCAGTTCGATGTTAAAACATCGCTTTAGGACTAGTCATGATGTCTGCAGCGGTCTCAACGATTTGGTGTTGGTGTTGCAACACATCTGACATTGAAGCCAAGATGGTATAATTTGCCATTTCGTTGAACCGCTCAGTCAGCATACTCTTTCTTAACCGCTTTAGTTGACTCATCGGTTGGCTTTTTCCGGTTTAGGTGTAGTGAGAACCCAATTATGGCTTTGTGCAATGAGGACAATAGTAAGTTCTGATTCAATCAATGAAGTTTTCACCAGTAAGTAAATTGTCTTTAAGTATATTGAACAATAGATTAAAAGGTTGCAACATGCTGAACTGAAATAAATAACAATTTGTATAAGTACAAACATATCACAAGGTTCGATCACATGTATCATATTAAAATCTCAAAAAAAATATGAACACGCATCGGCCTAACATCTCAAAAGCAGTTTAAATAAACGTGGGGTGGGTCATTATTTAAACACATTCAAGCAGATTACAAACAAAAGCGATTTCAAACCTTTAATATCCAGATTAATAGTTGGCTCACACTTGACCAATATAAAATTGACAGGGACTTCGGGGAAGTATATGCATATCAATTTTATACCGAAGTAATAACCATGATTAAATACAGAATTATTACTTTGCTTTGAATGAGAAAGGTATCAATCAACCATGGCATATGTACGTAGATGGTCCACAAGTTTGAGAGCAGGAGCAGACGTGGTTCTCATCAATAACGAAACAAATTTTTACGATAGCCATTCGTTTTGATTTCCGATCCAACAATGGAGCAGAATCTGAAAGCTTTGATCAATTTGGGTTACAAATGGCTATGACAATGGAATCAAAATTGATGATATCTCGATTCCCGGATAATTGTATACCAAGAATCTGGTAGTCTGAAGCTTAGGCGAAAGCAGATGATCAATACCGGAACTAGCGAAGGAACTTCTTGGCGGTTCAACAAGTCTATATAGAAGCAGTTACCTCGATTGGACAACTCATTTGTTGATGCTTTGGCTCGATTGACAATAGTAGAAGGAGTGACGAGCATGACGGACGTTGTGATCGTCACAACCTGTTCGCCATCAATTCCAAGAGCTGTGGTCGCCCATACATCAGAAGAACAAGAAACTTGGATGACCCCAATTTTAAACTATCTTCGGGATGGTGTTCTCCCTGAAAGCAAAGCGCAAGCTACTCGTCTTAGATTACAAGTTGCTCGGTATACTATTTTGAGTGGATGTTTGTATAAACGAAGTTTTTCTCTTCCGTTATTAAAATGTCTTACTCCCGGAGAAGGTCATGTAATTTTGGAACAAATTCATGCGGGAGTATGCGGGAATCATACTGGAGGATAGGTTTTGGCGTATAAAATCATTAGACAAGGGTATTATTGGCCCACACTAAAAAGGATTCACTCGACATGCAAGCTCATGTCATAAATGTCGGATATATGCCCCAACTTATTCATAACCCCTGAAGAACTAGTGTCCATATCTGACCCGTGGTCATTTGCTAAGTGGGGGATCAATTTGATTGGCCCATTTCCTACATGCACGTCGGGGGTGAAGTTCGTTGTGGTCGCTGTTGAATATTACACTAAATGGGCAGAAGCTGAAGCCATCGTAAAGGCCACCGAGCAAAAAATATGGAATTTTATTTGGAAAAATATCATTTGTCGGTTTGGGCTTCCTCAGTCATTAGTGACGGATAACGGAAACCTTGATTCGATGGAAGTGAGTTTAACGAAATTGTGCTCTTTGGGGAATAAAAAACATTATTCTACTCCATATTATCCCCCGTCAAAGCAGACGGTCGGAAAGTACATTAATAAAAGCATCAAGCATACCCTTAAGGCTAAACTTGATAATTCGAGGGGAGGATGGGGTGAAGAGTTGCCGGAAATCTTGTGGGCATATCGTCTTACCTTGAGAACATCAGCGGCATAAACCCTTTGCCATGGCATTCAAAGACAGAGGGTTATTTATCGGCCACGAGTGGAAATTCGAACTCTGGGACTATGTGCTTGGCCCGAAACACACCAACGATAAGGCACTTGCTTTAAATGCGGATCTATTGGAGGAAAAAGCGATTAGAGGCCGATTTCAAGAATGCTACATACAAGCAAAGGTCGGAGAAATTTTATAATTCCAGGGTTCGTACTCGCAGGTTTAAAATTGGCGAGCTCATTTTAAGGCGAGCGACAGGGGTATCAGGTGGTGTGTTCGACCGAGCATGGGAAGGACCATTCCGGGTGTCGGAGCATTTATCGAATGGGGCATATGATTTGGAAGATTTGAATGGAGTCCCATTGTCCTATTCATGGAACGCGTCAAATTTGAAAAAATATTATCAGTAAGAGGCTAGAAGGTGAGCTTGTGTTCGTCTGCGATTAAAGACAAGCCGAGCGGCCAATCGTGTATGCTCGTTTGAGATGAGCACAAACGACGGAAAAAGCGGACAAGAGGCCAATGGGATCGGAGATCTGAATCTTACGAAAGAATGTTTTTCATTTTTATCATGGCTAGAGATTACGTGTTAGTTCATGGTAAGAATGAGTGGCAACCAAGTGGGGCACGTGTCATTTTCTTAATCAGAAGTGGCAATAGCCGGAACAGGTGTCAACTTGAGGTCCTAAGTTGATGGGGCCAGCACCAACTAGCTATGCCAGCACTTGCTAGGTATGTTTGTATAAATATGCATGTCGATAACCAGAGGAGATGTATAAAAAATATATATATATAGAAAGAAGAGAGGTTTTCTATGATATGCTGTGGGAAAAAACTTTTTGATGAAGTTAATTTGGGTTTGTTATGCCTCGGGCGTAATTCATAACATCGAAGTCGATGGTTCCCCCCGCCGACTCGATCCGGATCTTTGGCGTTTGCTCTTGCAATTGCCGAAACCTCACATCTCGGTATGGCCAGTACTTTTGGTCTCGATTTGGAAAATCAATCCGAATCGAGAGAAGTATCTTTTTCGAGTGATAAGCGTAATCCACAAAGCGCGCAGGTGCTCGCGATGAAAACACGAATAATTCGATAGAGTTATGGTTGCAGCATCACATTCTTTCTTTGCTTATGCGATTAGTAAATCATTAGTCCCTTGGCATCCCAAAAAGTCTCCTCCGTGGGGGTGGGATGTCGAGACAAAGCGCCGAGGTGGCCCAGACGCCGATGCTCGAGGGCATCCGTGTATGTCCCGAATAATGTCGGGTCGCGGAAGGGGATAGAATTGCGGCGAGGCATATGCCGCGCGGTATAGGCGGCGGATGACTTTCGCCGTATGCCTCGATGGCGACAACAAGATAATAATCTTGCCTGGGAGGGGCAAAGCCCTGATCTTCTTCTTTGCTGAAAGCGTGTTATTTGAAGAAGGGGGAAAAGAAAAGGTGCCAGCCTCAAACTTGTCAACATCGAGCTTCGGGACGAGATGTCGGTATTTCGTATTAGCCCTGACTCAAAACCAAGGTTTTGAATCGAACAAAACAATTACTAATGATTTGTGATTGTGATAGTCCGAAATTTATAACCCGTATGTAATTGAGATAGTCTTCTCTAAATGTAAAAAGTTATAATAGTATATGGCGTGTTGTAAAGCATTTTATTTGTTAAGTCTTTCTAGTTCAGCCTACAAATGGTCGCACCTAAGTCGGACGACCCGAACAAAGACGAACGAGCAGAGCCTTATGTTCATCTGACGAAACAAATCGTACTTATAGATGCCTACAACAAAGCGAGCAATGGGTATGGGGTCGCAACTAAATAAGACGACCTGAGCAGAATAGTGATTGCGGCTAACATAAGACATAAGACGATCACGAAAGAATAAGGGGGTTACATATAAGTTAACCAATCTGATTACAGCAAAATAAGACAATAAAAAAACCAGAGAAGTCAGGAAAGAGCATAGGCATTTATCATGTTCGAACATCGAAGCGAAAAGGGCATGAACTACGAAACAAAAGCAAACATCGTCCATAAAATGGCAAAACCACCCATTCACGGTCCAACACATAAGAAATTGTCAAGTAGCAAGTACAACTAAAAAACAAAGAAGTTGTTCAAAAGAGAAGCCAAAAAAATTACAGAGAAAGTTTTAAGGAAAGAATTCATTGTTCGGAGTTGGTGGAAGAGATTGGTCGAGCATTTCTTGTCTCGCTTGCTCATCAGCATTAGGAGCAACTCTTGATTCATTCGGCTCAGCGACCATCACATTCTACTCGCCCTGCACTTGACCGCCATGCTTGCTCTGAACTCTTTCTCCTTGTTCGTCCTGGACTTGATCATTTTCTTGCTGCACCGCATACGATGAGGTTCATCTGTAGCATGTCCCACAGTGGCATCACCTTGATCCTCTTCTTCATCAGACATAGGGTCCTCAATCTCAATCCCAGATGGCTTTGAAAAGTCCACAGGAGGTCTTGCGGTAGCAACGGCAAGTTGCTTATCGGGAGGATTATCGACCATGTATTTCTCAAAGGCCATTTTAAGGGGCAATCTGCTCGGAAGAAAGAGTTTGCACGGTCAGACGCGAGGGCGCTGCAAAAGCACATATATAGGAGTAGTTGGATATCGAGTCAACATACTACGTGGTGTGCATTTTGAGTTCTCGGGCCCTAAACGAGTGTTGATCTCTTGGCAAAGAAGAAGTTGGAGCGGGGACTTTCTCACCTTCCAATACCTCATTAATGGGTTTAAGCTTGAGAATTTCAATAAACTTTTGTCTTAGTTTTCTTTCATTCTCAAAGCTCCTCCCATTCTTGGCGTAATAATACTTCGGGCTTGGAGTAATTCCTCCTTTTGACTAATCGTGTTTCTTCTTCTCTCGGAAACAAATCTCCCTTGAGTTGAATTCATTTTCTTCAGGGCCTTGTTCAAAACTCTCCATTTTCTCCACCGAAACTAGCGGTGAAAGAAAGATATACTTGAATTAAAAGCTAGGTTGTGGCGAAAGCACTCTCCAAAAGCACAAGTGATCGACCATGGTGGATAAGGCCTAATCGCATTTTCACAATGCTGATGGGCCGTTAATCGCTTCTTGGATCAGTCGTCGGGGACGAATGGGGTCTGCTTTTGCGCATGTACAAAAGGCGGTTCGGGGATATTACTCACGGTGGGGGAGCGTATAATCCCTCAAGTGCAGCGTTGAGGCGAGTCATCGAGCAATGAACCTATCAAACATTCTAGTATTAGGCGAGCAAAATGTCGGAGTGAACACAATATCTGAAGCGATAAATCTGAACGGAGCTAATTTGCGTGAATGGGATCCCATCCTAAGTAAGATCGTGGTTAGGATCCGGACCGAGAACTAGAAGGGGCTCTGGATCGATGAAACTGCGGTGGGGTATAGTTATTCTCATCCCGGCCCGTGTCGACTGCGCCGATGGGAGAAATTGATGGTGGAATAGTTGTGTTGGGATCAAGGATGGTTCTTGAGTAACAATAATGGGTGTGCTCGCTTGGAGGAGGAGTAGTTTGCTCTCCAACTTGTCTCCTAGTCCATTTTGGCAAAGGGCTTGTGCTTTCGGTCCTTGGTCACTGATCGGGTGGTGCGTTTTTTTTCTTACTTGGCTCGGCTGTGGGAAGGTTTTATGTCTTCTCGTTCGGCTTTGAATCTAGTCATTTCACTAGCTTTTCTCTTTCGAGCCATCTCGGTGTGCTCATTTGGCTTCTAACAATAATAACTAGGGGAGAGCTTGTTGGGATTATACTTGAAAGTATGCTTTTACTTTGTATAATCAATTTGAATTTACATCTTTATTCTTGAAATAAATTGTTTATCATTCGATGCTTTAAATATCATCGAATGTTACATATATTTCTTTGCATAATTTGTTCAATAAATAAGACGTGTTACATTGTAGTTAATTTAGTGATACCGGATCACCAGAAGATTAAATTAACAGGTCCCTTGTAACCAAAAAGTACACCATTCGCGATACCTAGATGAAATGAAACAATCCATCGTGAAAGGTTGAAGTGTAAGGCTCGGGATTGGCTTGTCTTGACCAAGAGATTACACTAGTGCATGTTTAGTGCCTTTGAATAGGACCTCATAAGGAGGACAAATTCTTGAATGAACTATGAAGAATTAGACCTCGATGGTTCGTTATTTTTTAATCTTCGTCCCTTAAATAGGATCGAGTGTGATTATTAATTATTGCTTTGACTTATTACGGGTAGAGAATCAACGAGATTCAATACTTTATATCTTGGGCAATATTATTGGTCACATGCGATTCTTAAGATTTATCTGAGGAGAAGAATGCAGAAATCGCTTTTGTTCGATTTGCCCCCTTGGGGCGTTAATAAGTTTTATCATACAAATCTTGCAAGTGGAACTAGTTTCGGTATGGATAATAATGTTGAGCAGGTTCTTAACCGGACAAAAGATATTAATTAATGGAAAGCTATTTGGGTGGCTTGAATTAATTAATGGGCTAAACAATCTTAAACACGGAAATAATAACCGGAGCCATATTGATGTAATATGGGTTAAGATGGATAGTGCAATATTAATTATGTAGTGGGATTAATTAATATTTATGGGCTTGAATAATATTGTGGCTCAATATTGATAATTCAAGATCCATTGGAAGGTCAATCTTAATTCTCTAAAGGCCCCTCAAGTAGCCCAACATAAAGTTCAATAACCAAAAAGGTGTTTAAAAATAAAATAAAAATTTTTTTCTAATTTTTCCTCATTAATTTGAAAAATATAAATAAAAGGGAGAAAAGATTTTCTTTGAATTTTGTTATGGAATGAAGATATGTATTCTTGAAATACAAGATTATCTCATTAAATTCAAGAAATCTCCCACTTGGTTATTTATATGAAGTTTTTGAAAAATTTGAAAAAGACCAAGGGAAATAAAAGATTTTCTTGATTTTTTCTTGAAAAGATATTATGGAAGATATGTATTCTTGTAATACGGTATATCTCATAAATTCAAGAAGATCCAAATCTTGGAATCTTTTATCCTTGTTTTTCAAAAATATTATATATGAGAGAAGGTGGGATTTTTTATGGAATATTTTAATTATGGAGAAAAATATATATGAGATATATTCAAGATTTCTTGGAGATCAAGAAAAGATTTTTTCCTCGCTATTCCATGTTGAAAAATCGCCACCACCTCATTTATAAATAGGGGATGAATGTATCATCCCCAAGAGAATTCTGAAAAATTGGTTTTTGGAAAAAAAATATCAAGATCGATAAAATATCAAATATTTTGAAACGCCGGCCAGTTGTGTATTTTGAAAAACGTCAATTGTGAGTGTGTACAATTCCATGTCTTTGGAAAAATTAGTAAATCCACAAAGGTGGTGCAACAAATTTTTATTTTCCCTTTGTTAATTATTATGCGAGCTTCGGCTGCCCGGATTGACGAGACAAGGAAAGGAATACTTGGGAAGGCTTTTTGGTGTGTTTTTTTATCGACGAGACCATTGCCACTCCAAGAGGTTAGTTCACGTAAGCCCAGTAGCAATTCGCATCGTAGGATTTATGTGAATTTATTTATATCATGATTTGTTGTTGAATTATTATTTAAATTAATATAGGATTAATTCATGCTAGTAATAATTGTTAGAATTAAATTTGTATTTAAATATTCATCTGAATAGACCCGTGCAATTAATTCCCCAACAATTTGGTATCGAGCCGCGGTTTGGACTACGAATTTTAAATTGTAATTTAGTTCGTTTTCATTAAATTTGAAATTGAATAGTAGAATTGCTAGATCTTTTTTGCGGGTATCCTATTGTCATGGAATTTAATGTGTTTATTTATAAATGCATATAAATTGTGGTTTTTAATTGATTCGTTCGAATTCGTTTTTTTGCCTAAATGAGAAAATCCACAGTAGATTAGAATTTGTTTGATTTGATCAATGTAATAGACGGAAAATGCAGATCTAGGTTTATTTATTTTTTGTAAATAAATTGTAGCAGGATCGACTTGAGGCGGCCCGGTGACGAAGAATTAAAAACGAGAATCAACAAGGCGTGAATCGTCCTTATGAAAATAATGCCGAGAGCACTATTCAGCAGCAGCAACGGATCCTAATGAAGCGCCCTACGGGTGTGCGGCGGCGAACTGCTCCAGTACCGTAGCATATGTATGGCGAAGGCGATCAATGGCGGCAGCAACATATATGAAGGCGAAGCCAATCAGCCCGTCTTAGCCCGATAAGCGGCAATCTTCTAGAAAGCCTTCAGGCGGGGAAAACGATATCACCGTATGACGAGCCTTCAGGCTGACAACCATGAAGCAGCGATCTGGCGACGCCGCAGTGCCAGCGCTTCGAATCCGCTTAGCAACCTGGAAACTCCTGTCGAATCTGCCGGCAGCCTTGAAACACCGTGGCAACGGCGTGACGGCGTCGCCCGGCGTTAAGCCTCTGCCTGACGTCGACGTCGACACCGCAATGGCCGAGAAGTCTGAGCGTGCACTCCGAACCCATGAAGCCCCAGTCGATAGCGCGGTCGTGGAACCTTTTCGGGAAAAGACGAGCGATGAAATTTTATGAAAGGCGATTTCTCAAGATCAAGACATACAAAAATTAACCATGACAATTGGATATATGTGCCCCATATGTTTAATTTTTGGTTTTGATGTTATGTATTATTTTATGCTTATTTAAATTGTATTTAAATTTGCGATGCATGAAAACGTTTTGAAAAATCTCACTTTTCGAAAATTACTAAGTATGCTTAAACAATTAATTGACAATTTTATGGATAATAAAATTGAATTAATTTTGACCTCCATGATTTATTTATTTGTGAATTTTTTTTGGAGAAATTCCCACGGGAGACGGTCAAAATAGCTTTCACATGAATAAATTCGGATGGATGATTGTGGATTATTACTAGTGGCGGCGATGATCCTCCCCCACGAGACTCGTTCAAAGCGTAAATAATAATTTCAGTATTTAATCATGGTTATTACTTAGGTATAAAATTGATAGCCATATATACTTCCTAGAAGTCCACATCAATTTTATATTGGTCAAGTGGGAGCCAACTATTAATCTAGTTATTAAAGGTTTGTAAGCGTTCTTGTTTGTAAATGTTTGAATGTGTTTAAATAATGACCCCGCTTGGCGTTATTATTTAAACTGTTTTGAGATGTTAGGCCGATGCATGTTCATATTTTTTGAGATTTTAATATGAAACATGTGATCGAACCTTGTGATATATTTGTTATTATGCATATAGTTATTTATTTATTTCAAGTTAACCGTAACACTTTTAATCCTTTGCTATTATACTTAAAGTCGATAGAATAAGTATGAAAACTATATTGATTGGAAGCGAAAAAATTATAATTGTCTAAGCGCACAAAAGCACAAGTGGATTTTTGACACACCAAAATCGGATGAACCGGTGACGAGTCAAAAATAGAGGGGACTCGTCAGATCACCTCTCGAGAGATGTCGTTCTTGAAAATGGTGGAGGCAACAAAACCGTAATGAGGATTACGTCCTCAAAATTGATGGGCCCATCGAAACAAACTTGAGGTTGAGGAGTGCAGTTATAATCTGAGACTCAGGATGAATTTAGTACTTCACCTGCGCCCAAAAATTTTTTGGGCATTTTGGCCTCGCTAGGCGATTTGTTTGCAAGCTTTGGTCTCACGGCGAGAGATGTTGATGGGCACCAAACTCAAGCTTTGACGACGAAGTGGTCCGTCTTCATTTTCTAGGCAAGGGATGGCAAGAAGAAGAAGGTGACCAAAAATCCTCAATGATAAACTTCACTATTGCCTTGAGGCAATGATAAGATGAGAATCTTTGGTGGTGTCGAAGAAAAATCAAAGAGGAAGTGCTTCAATTGCGGTGAAAGAGGACAATGGAGGTTTTACTGTTCAACCCCTAGGGGAGGGAAAAAAGGTAATTCTCGCGCCTTAGTTGTTTGAAACTTGTTTAGCGGCGTATACTTCTCATTAAGTGGGTAGTTGATATAGGATCCCATGATCATGTTTGCTTACGGGTTCAAACCGGCAACTTAATGGGAGTGAGATCCCATCATCACTGGCGATCTTCTGAGAGTGCGGCTAAAAGCGATGGGAGAAGATGCACATGTCTTTTGAAAACGAGTTTTAATTTTAAGAGATGTTCTTTCGTTCCGAATTTTAGAAAGAATTTAATTTCGGTTTCTAAACTTTACCTTGATGGATATTCGGTTACTTTTGATAAAGTTGTTACCATTTCTCCTTATGATAAATTTATACGTCATGAAAACGTTGTCGAATAGTCTCTATACAATGCTTGTGCACACCCTCCTTAAATCATCCTATAACACATCAATTGTTTCCAATAAAAAAAGCGTTCATCGGGGCGTGAGCGAAACACTTCTATGGCATCTAAGATTGGGACATATTAATCGAAAGAGGATCAAAGGTTGGTAGAAAACCGGTTCCATGGAGCCTCTCCAAGTTGAGCAGATTAACCTGCGAATCATGTTTGGAGGGTAAAAATGACCAAGAGGGCATTGGAGCCAAGGGAATAGAGCCGAAAGAAGTGTTAGAAATCGTTCACACAGATATGTGGTCAATGTTAACTAAAGCAAGAGGAGGTTATGAGTATTTCATCACTTTTATTGATGACTACTCCAGTGCAGTTATATTTTCCTTATGAAGCATAAATAAGGGAGACCTTTGAAATTGAAAGAATTTAAGGCTCAAAGGCTTTGAGAATCATAGGGAAAAATGTATCAAATCTACACGATCCGTCGTGGAAGCGAGTACCTCAATGATGAGTTTTTGAACTACTTGTCGGATGAAGGATTGTATCATACTTCTTGCACCGGAACCCCTAAACAAAAGCGGGGTTGCGGAGCGAGAAAAATAAAAACTCTTTTAGAAATGGTTAGATCAATGATGAGTTATGCGGATCTACCCTAAGTCGTCATTCTACGGGGTCATGCCTTGGAAACAAACACATTACGAACTTGGTGCCATCAAATCGGTTCCCAAAACTCCCAAAAAATTGTGGATTTGGGTATGGCCAGTTTAAGACGTAAATGAAAATTTGGGGGTGTCCGGTCCCACGTGTTTGACAAGGAAGGCGGAAAAATTGGATCCTCGTCGAAATTAAGGTTGTTTATAGGATACCAAGAGAGAACAAAATGGTGTATGTTCTATGGTCAGAAAGATCAAAAAGGTGGTAATCAAAGACCCACTTTACATTTTGGAAGAAGACTATATGAACGAAAAGACCAGTGAGATTACCTTAAATGAGTAGGGGCTAACCTCGTTACCTGTTTAACAAGATGATATACCAAGCGACACTTTTTCATACAACGGAACCTCGTCATAGTGGGCGGGTTGTGAACAGCGAAGATTCATAGGGATAGGAGAGTCCTGGACTTGATTCGGACAAACCGAATCAGACCAATGGACATCTGATGGCAATCCAGGCATAAAGTGTTCGGTTTTTGTGAAAAAAGCAATGAAAGTTTAAAATGGGTTCTATGGATCATAACAGAGTGTGGGGAGCTAGTCAAACCACTTAATGGGGTCAAACTCATTGGTTACAAGTGGGTATACAAGAAAAAAAAGAAAGGCCAGGATGGGAAGGTGGAAACCTTTAGGCAAGGATGTGAAAGGTTATACTGAAAAGAAGGATCGATTATGAGAAACTTTTTTGCACATAGCAATGCTCAGTCCATCCGAATTCTCTTGTGTCGATTCTTTGGGCATCTCGACTTTGAAATCGGCAAATGGAAGTCAAGGTGACTTTCCTTAATGGAAGTCTTGATGAAGAAATCTATATCAACAACCGAAGGCGCCTTCGTTGAAAAAGGCGAGAACACCTGGTTGTAAGCTCATGAAGTCCATTTCGGACTCAAACAAGCATCAGAGCTTGGAACCAATGTTTTGATCATGTAATAAAATCTTATGGGTTTGATCAAAATGAGTTTGAAAGTTGTGTATACAAAAAGCGTGTGTCGGAGCGCATTGGTATTCTTAGTCTTTATCGTAGACGACATCTTGCTCGCCGGGAACGATGTAAAGGTGTTATCGAGGCGTAAAACATGGCTTTCAAAAGCAGTTTGATATGAAGGACTTAGGGGAAGCTAGGGCACATCCTTGGGATCAAGATCACTTTCGAGATCGCAAGAAGAGGATGATAGTTTATCGTAACCTTCATATATACACTTTATCCGAAAGCGATTTGTTCATCGGAGATTCAATAAAGGCTTCGTACCTTTGAGCGGGCATGGAATATATCTATCGAAATGTTCCCAAGACACAAAAGGAGATAGATGACATGAAAGGCATTCCTTATGCTAAAGCCGCTTCGGAAGCCTTATGTATGCAATGTTATTACACGAGCAGGATATCGATTCTTGGTTGGCATGCATGGTGAATATCAAAGTAACTTAGGGAGAAAAAGAACATTGGATGGCGATTAAAAACATTCTGAAGTATAAAAAGAAACTAGAGATAGAATGTTGGTTTATGATCGAGATAGTCTAATCCCCAATCGTATTTCGCGGACTCGGATTTCAATCGGACTTGGAATTAAAAAAAATCGCCTCGATTAGTGTGTTTTCATTTGGGAAAAGTAGCCATGAAATGGACGTTGTGAAGTAGTAAATGCATCAACGACTCAACCATGGAAAAGCATGTAGTTGCCTAACTGAAAGCTGTGAAAAGAACAGTTTAGCTCAAGACCTTCTTAGTGGACTTGGATGGAGTTCTCGAATTTGTCTAGCAATATTTGCAACGATAGGGGGCGAGTTGCAAAATTCTGCGAGGAACCAAGAGTCCCGCAAGTCAACAAACACATTGAAGAAAAAGAAATCTTAGGACGAAAAAAAATCATTAAAGAGAAGATATAAGTGGCAAAGATTGCATTGGAGGATAACCTAGCTAATCCTTTCACAAAGTGCCTCGCCTCTCGAAACATTCAAGAGACATATTAGGAAGGAATGGTTGTCGAAGTTGGTTAGCCAATCACCTTTGAGTATAAGTGGGAGACATTATTAGGTTCGTGTAGGTGACATTATATGTCCACGACAAACTACTACGAGACATGTTGTAGTATGCTTAAAAGCGGACTTTTGAGTATAAGTGGGGAGATTGTTGGGATTATCTTTGGGAAAGTATGCTTTTACTCAGTATAATCGGCGAATTCGGTCTTATTCTTTGAAATAAATTGTTTATCTTTGATCTTTTAAATATCATCAAATGTTATATATATTCTTTGCATAATCGATTCAATAAATAAAAATGCGTGTTACATTGTAGTTAATTTAGTGATACCGAGATCACGAGAAGATTAAATTAAAGTTCTTGTAACCAAAAGTACACCATTCACGACCTAGATGGAAATGAACAATCCATTGAAGGTTGAAGTGTAAAATTGATTGGCTTTGTCTTGACGAAGAGATTACACTTGTGCATGTCTAGATGCTTTGAATAGGATTCTGGAGGACAAATTGCCCGAGCCCGAACTAGGAAGAATTAGACCTCAAAGTGGTTCGGTTATTTCTTAATCTTCGTCCCCTTAAATAGGATCGCATGTTGTTAGTAATTATTGCTTTTGACTTATCACGGGTAGAGAATCAACGAGATTCAATACTTTATATCTTGGGCAATATTATTGGTCACATCACGATTGCTAAGATTTATAAGAGGAGAATCGTGTGCAATACACTTGTTCGATTTACTTGCTTGGGAGGTTCATAAGTTTTTATCATACCAAATCTTGCAAGTGGAACTAGTTTCCGGTATGGATAATAATGTTGAACAATTCTTAACAAAGGACAAAAGATATTAATTAATGGAAAGCTATTTGATGGCTTGAATTAATTAATGGGCTGAAATAATCTTAAACACGGAAATAATGTAGGAGCCATATTGCTTTGTAATATGGGTTAAGATGGATAGTGTAATATTAATTATGTAGTGGGATTAATTAATATTTATGGGCTTGAATAATATTGTGGCTCAATATTGATAATTCAAGATCCATTTGGAAGATAAATCTTAATTCTCCTAAAGGCCCATCAAGTAGCCCAACATAAAAAGTCAATATTTGAAAAAAAGTGTTTAAAAATAAAATAAATTTTGTTGCTAATTTTCCTCATTAATTTCAAAAATATAAATAAAAGGGAGAAAGATTTTCTTTTGAATTTTGTTATGGAATGAAGATATGTATTCTTGAAATACAAGATTATCTCATTAAATTCAAGAAATCTCCAGCAGTTTATTTATATGAAGTTTTGAAAATTTTGAAAGAAGGGAAAAGAAAGATTTTCTTGATTTTCTTGAAAAGATAATATGGAAGATATGTATTCTTGCAATACAATATCTAATAAATTCAAGAAGATTCAAATCTTGGAATCTTTATCCTTGTTTTTTTTTTTTTTGAAAATAACATAACAAGGAAGGTGAGATTTTTATGGAATATTTTAATTATGGAGAAAAAATATATGAGATATATTCAAGATTTCTTGGAGATCAAGAAAAGATTTTTTCCTCCCTATTTCATGAAAAAAATCGTACCACCACCTCATTATAAATAGGGGATGAATGTTCATTAAAAGGGAACAAAAAATTGGTTTTTGAGGAAAAAATATCAGCGTCGATAAAATATCAAATATTTTTAAGCATTAGATGATTGTGTATTTTGAAAAGCGTCAATTGTGGTGTACAATTCCATGTCTTTGGAAAAAAATTAGTAAATCCACAAAGGTGGTGCAACAAATTTTTTTATTTTCCCTTTGTTAATTGTTCTCGAGTTTCCTTCCACGGATTGGCGAGCAAGGACTAGGGAATACTTGGGAAGGCTTTTTGGTGTGTTTTTTATCGATTGAGACCATTGTCACTCCAAGAGGTTAGTTCACGTAAACCCAGTAGCAATTTTCGCACGTGGGATTTATGTATTTGTTTATATGCATTATTTATTGTTGAATTATTATTTGAATTAATATAGGATTAATTCATGCTAGTAATAATTGTTAGAATTTAATTTGTATTTAAATATTCATTCGAATAGATCCATGCAATTAATTCCCCAACGAGTTGACTCTTTTTTCATAAGTGTTTGCTTCTTGACACATCATTCAATTTCTAACTCGCTTGATTAAGAGGCCAACAACACGGATTGAGGGAGTTTCTCGTCTCTTCTTTAAAAATTGTAACTAAGTTTTAATATTTGGGTTCAAACCGGCTTTGATTGAGTCACTAACCAAATCTAGAACCATTTGATTATTATGGCTCCAAATATAAAAAGGAAGGTCTTTGTGAAATATTGTACTTTTATTGATAGACAATACAATTATAATTAAACCAATTTTCTTTAAATTTACAGGTCAAAAACGTCTTGGGTCGGGCGGGGGCGTGGGTCCTGCAAAAAAGGATTGTGGGATGTGGGTTGGTGTGGGTGGATGTATATTTATAGAATGATATCTTTATCAAATATGTAGAAAGTAGCCAAGTAGTTCATGTCTATTATTATTAATGTATGTGGTCATGAGGTTTGATTCCTATAGAGCATATAATTTTTAATTTTTTTTTATGTGTTACTACATGAAAAAAATGTGATACTTATAGAAACGAAATGTATTACTGCATGAAATAAAAATTATATTATCATTTATCTTAAAAAAATACAGTATCATTCTCCATGTGTTACTGAATGGATAAGTAAGTGTTACTACATTGTTATATTGAAAAATGTAATACAAAAACATTCATAATGTAACACATTGTTGTTCATATAGTAACACATGAGTATTCACTTAGTATTACGACATGTGTACAAAGTTACATATTACTAAAAAAATATGTGTCACTACATGAACAAAAAATATTACTCTATGAAGAAAAATGTGTTGCCACGTAAATAAAATCAGTGCAAACGCAAAACAAAATCTCAATTTGATGTGTTCTGCCAACAAAAAGTTAGAAAGCGTTGCATGTTTCCAACAAATAGGAACTGGAAACTAATGAAAATGCCACCAAAATTGAAATAATCCAACACGATTATCAGAATTCCAATCAACACCATAATTATAAACAATCACGATATATATCCCAAACACCAGCTCTACTAACATCAACTTGATGTATTATCACTAGAGACGCACCGCACGCCGTCAAAACCAGCGAGATCTGATCATGTTTGTTGCGATGCGAGGAAGAGGAAGAAGAAGAAACCTGACCGTCTGTTGATGTACGACGCGAGAAGAAGAAGCTCATTAAACCCGCTAGCAATCTGCCCTAACCTGACCCGTTGTCTGACCAGCGAAAAAATATAAAAAAGCTCAATTAAACTATATTGCACATATCACTTGTATGCAATATTGCATATAAATTTTTGCCAAAATAAAAATGCTCTTTAAATGAGCTTTTTTTTTTTTTGTGAATTAGCATTATAAGTTATAACGCGCATTCTTTGAATTGGAGAGTTTATGAACGAAAGCAACCCAATTATTTATATGTATATATATAAGCATAATTTCACATCCCCACCAAATATTTTCCAAACCTTGAAACTTCTAAAACCTTGGAAACCGTCCAATTTGACATCTCACAAATTCGCATGAATTCTTTTTAATCAATTTGCTATTCCCTGTCCTAGGTCAATTAAAGGATGCTTAGGTCTATAGCATTTTGACTATGATTTTCTTTAGCTTTACCAACCACATACATACTTTTATTTGGCATTAGGTATATGAAATGAATGTTGGTAATTGGTGATGTTACATACTATATGTACCATTGTACGTGTCTCGTATACCTTGTCAGCTGTCTGATGCAATTAAAATGAATCTTGTATGTTGTTGGGGAAGAAAAGATTGAAAGAAAATGAGTTGAGGCGGATGAGTTATACTCACTCAAACTCAAAATATTTATTTTTTTAACACAAAATGTTTGTCATTTATATTAATCTATGTGTATTAAATATTTTATTTCAATTTTACCCTCTAGGCCCATTTTGACAGAGAAAATCACGACATGGGCTTATTTATTTTAATCCACTTAGGTTGCCATTCCTTGCCCATTTTCTCCAAAAACATGTGTTGGGCTCCTCCTTTTTTTTTAGCCCAATAAAATTCAAAGTCGGCGGCCCATTCTCGGTAAATAGAAATTAGAAAATATTAAGTCGAGGTGATAAAATCATAGGCAGTTAAGCTGGGAGTATAAAATATATAAAGTATCTGATCATTACATCTGTTGCAGATTACAAATTAAGAAACAGAAAATTGAATGAGATTATAATTAATGAAGGAAGCTCTAATTTTACACATCCATATATAGATCAAATTAAAGAATCAGGTTTTGATGGCATTGGGATGGGATGAACGATGAGCGACACCAAATTGTTGTTGGTCTCGAATTAGGATTTACACCAAAACCATCTTCATAATTCAAGTAGAAGCCACAACGACATTCATTTCGAGATTAACAACAATTATGGAGATGGTTTTGGTGTTGTTGTGCTTCTACTTGAATTATGGAGATGGTTTTGGTGTGAATCCTAATTCGGAGACCAACAACAATTTGATGTCGTTCATCGTTCATCCCATCCCAATGTCATCAACATGAACACAATCAAGAATCCGAATCCTAATTTATAGATGTGCGGAATTAGAACGTCCTTCATTATTTCATTCAAATTTCTGTTAATTTGTAATCTATAACACATATTCTATAAACTCTGTTTCATATATTCATCTTGCATCTGCTCCCTTGAGCTTTAGTATCATTTTTACCGTTGAAGTACAATATAAATGTTTCGTATACCAATATTTTTATTAGTACTAATTAAATACATTAATCTTTAATTGCACATTTTTTTCCAATGTAGCGCATCATTGTGCTGTGCAACTAAAAAATAAGATATAAAACCGCGTAATTTTTAATGCATGCTCAGATAACAATACATGATTCAAATTCATGAGTGGAAACTAGACGGATAAGTATGTACGTGGATTGTGTGGGTGTGTTGAGTTTGCAACAGAAGTGTTCGATGAAATTCCTCATACAATTATTCTCTCTTGGAAGCATAGACGAATCTAGGAGGGGCAAAAATAATTGGCAATCGTAGATGGGTTTAGCGACGAATACCCATTGCAAATCGTGATTTGTGAATGACAAAAATCGGTTGTAAATTTGAATATCGAAGAATTTTGCAACGGAATTTAGTCCCATTTCAAATTTACAACGGCATCATCACACATCCGTGGCAAAACCTGTCGTAAATTTGCGACTGGCAACTGCATCATAAATAGTATATTTTTATTTATTTAATTACAGATAGCATTTGCGAAATTCCAAAATTTATTTAATAAACATCTTGATTCTTAAGATAAAATGATAAGAGCCAAAAAGATAATAAATATGGGAAAAGATATTACCATCCATCAAATTAGTTATGACAAAAACTCACATGTGACGGTCTCATACATGAGACGGAATACAAATTAGTATAAATCATACCCACCCCTCCCAAAATGTTAAAGCGACAATGTCTAAATTTATCTGCATCTCACAAATAAAAAACCTCATTTAAAATGTGACTCATTACTTAATACACTCAAATATACAACATTTTTTAGCTAACACAATTACAAAATGGGTGTATCAAATAATCAGTAGGTGTTAATAGCATGGCCCACAAAATTTAGGACAGACTAAACTATGTATATTCAATAGCATACATATGAAGATGATGAATGAAATATATCATTAGAAAAGAAAAGGAAAAAGAATGATTATCAAGAAGATTGCACAAACCAAATCCTATCTGTACTTGTGAGAAATAATCTGAAGACCACCCATGAATGGCCTCAACGGCTCGGGTACGACAACGGTACCATCTTCTTGCTGATAATTCTCGAGCAAGCAAACGATCATTCTTGGAACGGCGCACGCTGTGGCATTCAGCGTGTGGACGAATTGGGTTGGAGAGTTACTGCCCTTGCCCTTTTTAACCGGGGTTGATGGTTGTGGACGATAACGAATGCCTAACCGCCTGCTTTGATAGTCTGTACAATTAGATGCACTTGATATCTGTCCAACAAATGAAATGCTCTTGAATATGTGATCATGGAACAACTAGTTTAACTCCAGAATCTAATTGAATACACCCACCACGTGGTCAAACTTACTTTAAAAAGTAAAAAATGCCCTCAAATAACTTTACATGCTGAAAAATACCCAGATGTTTTCACTAGGTTAATTCTTCCATTTTTTAAATCGAAAAATATAACAAACATTGGCTTAAATTGGAAAATACAATCTTGAAAAACATAAGGGCATTTAACATATAAAAGTCATTTTAAGGTGTATTTTTACTTTCTAAAGCAAGTTTGACCAAATTGTGGGTGTACTAAGTAATTTGGTGGGTGCAAATAGTGCTACCCTAACCAACAACGTACCTCACCATACCGACCCAATCCAGGCATCCAGGCCTCCACATCAAATTTACGATATGTTGGAGCACCCAAATCCTCGGTTGCCATGTCCAAAGTTCTGGAAAAATGGAGGGAAAAATAAAATGAGTAGGCAATCATGGGACGATATATAGTTTATTTATCAAAAGAGAAAGGCAGATTATATACTTCTCGTTCTCTTTTCTTCTTGTTTTTGTGTTGATGCATTAATAGCTAAGGGCATGTTTAATTCGGGATTCAATTGGAAGGATTTGTGACTTTGAGATCCACATCACATTCTGTTTTCGGTTTCAAATTTTGGATTTCAAAATTCCACTACATTCCCGTCTAAAAAAAAAGTATAACCCTATTATTTCTCGCCTAATAAAACACACTTTATCGATTTTAATAAAACGACATCAAGCACTCACTCCTACACTAAAATCCCAAAACAAAAACATGTTTTTACTGTTCAAATCCAAGGATTTCAAAATCCAGACTTCCTCGCAGACCATAATCCCATAACAAACACAACCTCAAAAGATGATATAAACACGAATTAAGGAAAGATTATGTACGCACTTGAAATGAAGTCCCAAAGATGAGAAGAGGCCTTCCTCAATCTCAATAAGCTGTTCATGGAAAGAGTTGCTCTCCTCGGGCCTGCATAATACGAACATCTCTACCTTGCTAAATTGGTGGACTCGGTAAAGGCCCCTGCTCCCATCATCACCAATCAATTATCAGATAAAAAACATGAATAATAGGAATCGCACCAGATAAACCATACAAATGGCACAAACATTGGAAAATAATGATTCTAAAAGAAACGTGTTTTGGTCCAGTAACACATCTATTGTCCTATTTTAGGTCCCCAAAACAGATATTATTTTTCGATTTAGTCCCCAGATTTTAAAAGAAAATTCCAATTTTGGTCTAAAATCACTGGAAAATTAAAAAGCGATATTGTTTTTACCTCACGCGAATGTCCAATTTAGCCCCAAATTAAATCCTCAATGTGACATTCGTGTGACATAAAGCAACACTCTTTTCAATTTTTAACAACTTTTTGGGCCAAACCAGACAAATTTCTTGATATGGGACAAAATCGAAAAAAAGTAATTTTTGGGGACCAAAAAACTTTTCAACTCTTTACAACCTTGATCAACAAAGAAGTAAAAATTGCAGCAATATGAAAGGTGTGTCACCTAGTTGCAGAGCCAGCAGCACCAGCTTCTAAAGGAAGCAATGTGAGAAAGCCACATATTTCAAAGGTAGTGATGAGTCAGCAAGTATGGAATCCATATGGATTCCCCAACTGGAATTTCTGCAGTTCCTATCAGGCACTGATCACTACCTTCGATCGAATAAACCTGCCACGGTTTGTTCCATGTATTATTTCAAATGAAAGCAGCTTTAGTTTATGAAACGGTCATCACTTATCATCTATTAAGCATTACCTGTGTGTTGGTTCCACGGGGTTGGAAACCACATTTCTCTACAACAGAAGATCGAACAATTTCTGGTGTTGTAAGAGGTGTGAAGCCCTTTTTCATGACTTCTGATACAGCCCAGTTTACGAGGGCCATCTCTAACAAAGCTGCTTCGTTCTTCAGGTAGTAGAACTTAGACCCGCTCACCTATAGAATAGATCAAATGAAACATTTTCTAACGATTACAGGGTATTTTTGTAAGTGTTATGATAAGTTCTATATTTTCTAGGAAGGTCCTCGATCATCATATAAACGGCTACATCCAGATTACATTAAAGTGTAGAAACCAACTCATATATATCGAAACCTGGTGGAATGCAATAATTTCTGGTGGGGTAGAAAACTAGGATAAAAAATTTAACGAAGAAGAACCACGCAGAAAACCCTTAAAAATCTTTTATAACTCAAATTGCACAGTCATTCTAACGTTATGCGAATATGTAACAGAAGAAGTTGTTTTATTTTTATGTGTGTTCACCAAATGTAGTTATTTTTTTACTTCCAAAAGATAAGGGTAAGCATGAATTTAATCCTACCAGGGATTTTGAGGGGCGATATTTTATAAACCTGAAAGACTTAGCATAATGGTGAAATTGATGGCACAATTTTTTTTTTTTTGTTGGGGGGGTTGGGGCAGGGGGGACACATATGTTCAAAAGTTTGAACCCTCTTTACAAATTTAAAAATAGGATTTCTAAATTCTAACACTCAGCCCCCTTCTAATCCTTCATTTGAACAGATCGATATTAAATAATTTAACACGTGTGGTTTGACAGAGTACCTCTGCAGCAGAATCAAAGTCAAACAAATCCAAATCTTTTCCCAGCTGGACATGATCCTTTATTACATATCCAAACTCACGAGGTTTACCAACCTATGTAAAATCGGGAGAGGAGTGAGAAGAAAAAGGCGAAGAATATAAGGTTGAAGGCAGAGAGGCAATAAAGCATTACCGTTTTTCTCACAGTAGAAGACTCTTCTCCACCAACAGGGACATCTGGATGCGTCATATTTGGCACACATTGTGCTTCCTGTTGCAGCTAAATCTGTAACTTTTAGAAGGTCTTCTTCAAGGAGGCAAGACTGTCCTTGAGACTTTTACCTGGATAAAGCAAACTTAGAGCGACTCAAGCGAGATTGTGAATACCAGATTACAGGTAAGACATGTACAAACATGTAAGTATATGTATATATCTCTCACCTTCTTCAATGAGTTTTTGACGCTCAGAGGGTTCTAATTTTGCCTTCATCTTGTTTGCAACTGCATTTCTCTCTCCATGAAGCCTTTTCGACTTCCTGCAATCTGTGAGGAACAATTAGTAACCAAATCTAGCCCATCACAATATTATTCAATACTAGTATTTTAACATCTGTCATTTTTGATAATTTGGTACCAATTTATCCAGAGACCAGGAACTTACACAATGTTACTACAAGGGCAAATCTAAAACCTACTCATCTTACAATTATTGAAACATAAAGAGAACAGAAAGTCTCATAACTTATTTTTACTGAACAATTGTTATGGTATAGCATAAACAAGTAACACAACAATTTCTCAAAAAGAACGAGATTCTTAAGTGTCTCAAAGCCAGCTATAGGAAGATGACCAGTGAACCAGATAAGCATCACTACATTAGTACGCGTGAAGATATACGAAACTAGCATCTCGAACTAAGTATTTGCTTATGATGTGCCTTAATAAGCTAAAGGTCTCATCCATAGTAACATCTTATCATGACAAATTCTAAAAAGAAATCAGCAAATCAATTGTCACCACTATCATCACATATGTAAATGAACTGACCAAAGAGCACAATTACTTCATCGCAGCAATACAAAATAGATTATGGGCCGTTTATTTTTGGGGTAATGGAAGGAGTAATGGGAATTATTCCCATTAATATTGTTTGGTAGTTTTGATACCCGTAATGGGAATAGAAGAAAAGTAATTGATTACCCAACTTCCATTACATAATTCCACTCTTACTCAACCCTCCTCAAATAATACCTATTGTTGATGTTCTAACCAAGCAATAACAATACAATCAATAACCCTACAGTGATTGACCCATCAAATGATACCCATAACCATTACCATTTCCCAAGTAGTACCAAGCGGGCTCTAACTCTTTTGTCATGCGATTAAAACCATCATTAATTATTAATGGTCTAATAGCTCATTCTTCATATCAACAGGTTCTTCAGAGAAGAATTAATCACTGACAAATTAATACAATATTCGAAAATTCCAACAGAAAAGCGCATTACAAACAAATTAACTACTGATAGGCCAAAACTAGAACCTGACCTTCTGAACATTCAACAATTTATCATAAAGCTCAAGAACAGCTTCCAAATTAGCATTGGAATTACGATTCTTGATGTTTGCAGCAACATCCGCTTTGTTATCCCTTATCCATTTAAAATCAATGGCCGCTCTCCATTGAGGCGCCTTCTCTACTACAAGGGCAAATACCATTCAGTAATTGATAATAAATGAAACCCACAAAAGGAAATAATCAGGAGTTCATAAAGATTGCACCTTTATTCTCATCTGGGTCCGCATCGGTGGCGGGTGGAGGAGCGGCGGTGGAAAGGGATGCGACGAGGAGCGGCGAAGGGCGGCGGCGGCAGCGAAATACGGAGGGGAGACGGGTTGAGGAAGTTGGGAGATTGAAGGGCTTGAAAATGGGAGACGGAGAAAGCTTAAAGTTGCAGGATTGTGTTCCCATGGCTGCTGCTTCTGGTTGGTTGTGTTATCCTACCATGGGTTTTGTTTTGTGTTGAGAATTTTTAAGATGATGACAACTAGTATTGAGTATATACCAAACTACAATTAACCTCGTTAAAATTAATAATTTGTCCGGTCTCAAGTTGGGATCAGTATAAATTTGGGACTCAATCAATAAAATTATAAGATAATAATTTTTTTGAGATTCCAGTGTATATATATTGATCCCGACGAAACTATAAATTAATAATTATTAAAAATAATTCATATACATATATATGATACACTTGAATATTCTTAAGACAACTTAATAAAATAAGAATCTACTGTAACTTGTTTTTTCTTGAACTTCAAATCTATGTTGATCTCATCTTTAAATCTCCTTACTGCACCAAATAGTTGTGGCGTTGTCTTTTCGTACTGCAACAAAAAGTTATGAAGAGCTGTTGATTCTTGCAATGCTTCTTTTGTGTGTGATTTACCAAGATTCCAATGGATAAATATATAATGCTGATTTCTATCAATGATTCAATGTACAAATGTTAATCCAATGAACCATATTTTTATATTTTCCAAAACCAATTAATTTAAACAAGTCATTCCAACTTCCACGTGAGTTTGTATTCATGGAATTCTATTAGTACATTTGTATTTTAATTTAATTTTCATCAATAACTATGCATGTATACTTAAAGTTATTCAAAGAATTTAGAACTTTGAAGGTTAACTGTGCATATACGTTAAAACATCTTTAAATTAATAAATTATTAATTTATCGATATAATAATATCTCTATAAATTAATAAAATCCTTCGGCCCCAAAGTTATTGAGGTTTTACTGTACATTATTGCTATAAGCATACCGAAACGGTAAAAAAAAAAAAAAGAAAAGAAAAGAAAGAGCTTAAATTACTTTTTTGCCCCTGTTATGGGATTGTTTTGAAACCTCTCATGGTGTGACTCAAATTGAATTATAAAAATGCTTTTGGATCTTCAGTTATGACTGAAAATACACCCTATGTCTGGCACATGACATCAACTGTACATGTCGTAGCCGCCACATGATATAACAAAGGGATATCGTGTGTGGCCCATGATGCCTTTTTTTTTTAATTTGAAAATTTCTGTTTTGTAAACGACAAATGCAATATTAAACGAATAGTGTTGAACAATTAAGTAAGTTAGTGAAACACAATTAATATTGAAAATTAGAATCATAATTAACTTAAACAAATGGTATATAACAATTGAGTAAGCTAATGAAACACAATTAATACTGAAAATTAGAACCATATCTAGCAGCACATCGCGGTCTATCCGCATTGTGCAACATATTATATTGATCTATCCAGTATTTAAATTGTATATCTAAACCATTTGAGGATGAGTGATGATAGTCCTTCTAGAAGCAAGGTATCGGCAGTACTAGATGATCACCCGGTTCCATATGCAACTAAATTATAGTTCAAAAATTATAGTTATGTTAAATAAAACACATAATAAAAAAAATAGTAAAATAACATATAGTTTATCTTACCAAAATTCAATGGTTATTGTTGTCCACGTTCCCTAACACCTGGTCAGAGGTCCTCAAGTTCGATCCAAGGTTGCAGGAAGACAAGTATATTATTCGCAATGTCATTAATGACATTAAAATAACAGTATATGTCGTTAAAAACCACGCATTCCACATTCGTAATGTCATCCATTTATCGGTGGGGTTGGACCATCGAAGTGAGAAATTATTTAGTCTAATTCGTAAAGGGTTGTAAGACCACCTATAATATTATGGTATGATTGTGATCTTCTTCTTAGATCATCTATTAGGTCCCTTCTTACCCTAACCCATCCGTCCTCACTTCCGTGGATTCTTTAGTCAACAACTCAATCCGTAATTTCCATCTCTAAGCACATTCATGCATTGATGAATATAGTTTTTCATATAGGAGGAAACTGGTCCTCCACCACAGAACCTAGAAATTAAAACGAACAGTTATTTCTTTTCTTAAAATTACTTTTGATACTTTTTTTTTTAACCTTATTATTGGTTTTTACAGCACCATAAATAATAATGTCAACGTCACCAGTTAATGCCTCGAACATTCTGAATCACTCATGAGCGATGAGCAGAGATTTTTTCCTTATTATAGAAGACACGATTAATTTTTCAATTGTTAGTTCTGTTCTATAATTTTTTATCAACGTTAACATTAAATTTTTGAAATTTGTGATGATTAAACTGATGGGGTTATCTTTGAAAAGTATATTTTTTACTTTGTATAACCAAATCGAATTTCTTATTTATTTACTGAAATAAATTATTTATCATTGTTGCACTAAATATGAATGAATGTTATATATATTTATTGCAAACCCGTTCGATAAGAAAATACGTATTACGTTGAAGTTAATTTGGTGATACGGGATCGCGAAGATCAAATTAACGAGTTCTCGTGATTAAATACAAATTCACAACCTGGATGAAATGAACAATCCATCATGAAACGGTTGAAGTGTAAACTCGAGATTGACTTGTCTTGACCAAGAGAATTACATTAGTGCATGACGATCGGTTGAATAGGACCTCTGGGGAGGATAAATTCTTGATGCTGAATATACAAGAATTAGACCTCAGTGGTGCGTTATTTCTTAATCTCCGTTCTTAATAACTATTGCTTTGACTTATGATGGGAAGAGAATCATTGTGATTCAATACATTATATCTCAAAGGCAATATTACTGTTATTTTGACGATCGCTAAGATTTAATACGATTTGAGAATCGTGTGCAAACCGCGTCTTTCTTGATTTGTCCTTGTTGGGCTCGAATCTTTATCATACTAAATCTTGCAAGTGAAAATTTATTTCCGGTATGGATAATAATGTTGAAACATCTTTACTCAAGGACAAATATATTAATTAATATAAAGTTTGTTGTTGGCTTAATTAATTAGTGGACTAAGATAATCTTAAACTACGGAAAATAATGACCGGAGCCATATTATTGTGAAGTTTCGTAATGTGGGTTAAGATGGATAGTTCAATATTAATTTTATAGTGGAGTAAATTAATATTAATGGGCTTGAATAATATTTTGGCTAAATATTATAGTTTCATAGTCCATTGGAGGTCCAATCTTAATTCTCCTAAAGACCTCTCAAATAGCCCAAATTAAAGTCCAATTAATGAAAAGGAGGAGAAAATATTATTGCCTATTTTTCCTAATTATTTTCGAAAGATATGAGTAGGAGAGAGAAGATTTTCTTGAAAAGATTTTATGGAATAAGTATTCTTGAGATACAAGTTTATCCCATAAATTCAAAAAAAGTCAAAGATATTTTTTCTTCCTATTTCATTGAAATTTTCGAAAATAATGCAAGGCAGGAATGAGGAGAAGATTTTGTTAGGAGATATTTTGGGAAATAGAATATATTGGATATATTCTAGATTGTATCTTGAGGAAGAAGCAAGGAAATTTCCCAATGACCCAACTAGGTCAAATTTTCGTCCCCCCCTTGCTCTATAAATATGGGATGAATTTTTTATCCCCAATTCCATGTGTTGGAAAAATTAAAAATCATCAAAGGTGGTGGCAAAAATATTTTTATTTTCTCCTTTAAATTAAAATCGTTCGTTGAGAATCATTCCACCGGATTACGTTCATGGACGTGGGACATATTTGAGAAGACACTTTGGGTTGATCCATCGTCTCAACAGTTGTCTCTCATTTAGAGGTTAGTATTTACGTAACTCCCAGATTAGCATCTTGGGATTTATATTGGATTTTTGTGCGCATGTTGCTTAATTACTTATTTAATTATTATGTTGAATTGATTTAAGATTAAGTCATGCTATTAATTAATTAATTAATTTAAATATGTATTTAAATTCATCTCGAATAGATCCGGATATCCCTAATTTCCCAATATAAACCTATTTATATTATAAAATATGCAGAGGATTCCCCACGAATTCATTCATCGTTTTGGTCCTCATCTTAGATGGAGTTGTAAGTTAAAAGCAAGTCAAAATTGCATGCATATCTCGGTGTGACATGACCAGTCGGGCACATGTGTTGACACATGGACAGATATATCATGCACTCAATACGAATATTCTAATTTGATGAATTTGTTCACCTGATTTTGTTTTGTATATTACATGGTTTCTTCTTTTATATTCATAGTGTTGGAGTTATACTGAAAAATATATTTTTTACTTTGTATAACCGCATGAATTCATTATTTCTTTGGAATAAATTATTTATATTTGTTGTTTTAAATATTATTAAACGTTACATATATTTCTTTGCATAATTGTTCAATAATTAGTACGTATTACATTGTAGTTAATTTAGTGTTACCGGATCCTGAGGAAGATTAAATTAATAGTCCTTGTAACTAAAGTACATAATTCATAACCTAGATGAAATGGAACAATCCATCGTGGAAGGTTGAAGTGTAAAGGGGTTTGACATGTCTTGACCAATATATTTTGTACTAGTGCATTATGCATGTATTTGGAGAGGGACTACGGGGAGGATAAATTCTTCTTACTAAATATAGAAGAATTAGACCTCGATTGGTTAGTTATTTCTTAATCACGTCCCTTAAATAGGATCGTGTGGAATTAATAACTATTGTTTTTGACTTATGATGGGTAGAGAATCAATGATTCAATACCTTGTATCTTGGACAATATTATTATTTAATAGCGATTGCTAAGATTTAATCGGAGAATAGGTGTGCAAGTCGTCTTGTTTGATTTGTCCCATTGGGAGTATTTCGGAAGTTTTATCATACTAAATGCGTTGGAATTGGCTTTATTATGGATAATAATGTTGAGTGGATTTCCTAACCAAGGAAAAAAATTAATTAATGTGAAGATATTTCAAAGGGCTTAAATTAATTAATGGATAATCTTAAACACGGAAAATAATATTTGGGAACCATATTAAGCGTAATATGGGTTAAGATAGATGCAATATTAATTATGTAGTGGATTAATTAATATTTATGGGCTTGAATAATAATATTGTGGCTCAATATTGGAAATTCGGGTCCATTAGAATCCAATTTTAATTCTCTCCCAGGCAGCCTCAAGAAAGCTTCAAAGATAAAGTCCAATAATTTGAAAAAAAGTGTTTAAAATAAAATAAAATATTGTTGCTTATTTTTCTTGTATTTTTTTAAAATAAAACAATTAAAGAGGAGAAAGATTTTTTTGAATTTTGTTTATGGAATGAGATAAAGTATTCTTGGAATACAAGTTTATCTCATTAAATTCAAGAAAACTCCCAACTTGACTGTTATTTGTGATTTTACGAAAATTATGAGTAAAATAATACGAAAAAGACCTTGATTAAAGATATTATGGAAGATATGTGATTCTTGGAATATAAGAATATCTCATAAATTCAAGTACATCTCAATCTCTTGAAAATCTTAGTCTTATTTTTAAAAATATCCATAACAACAGAGACGACGTTTGTGGAATATTTTAAATATGGAGAAAAGAATATATGAGAAATATTCCAAGATTTCTTGGAGATCAAGAAAAAGATTTTTCCCATTTTATTCCTCGTCAAAATTTGACCACCACCCCTTAGTATAAATAGATGAATTTTTCATCCTCAAAGGCAATTCCATGTGTTGGAAAAAATTAAATCCGAAGGTAGTAAATATGAATTTATTTTCCTTTTTAACTGCTCGCCAAGCATCCTTCCGGTTCTGATTGTTGAACAAGGACGAAGGGAATCTTGAGAAGACTCTTTGGGGTTTGTTCAGGTGAAGCGGGATATTCATCTCTTCTTAGCAGTTGTCACTCCCGAGAGGTTAGTTACGTAAATTCCTAGTAATTTTGCATCGTGGATTTATGTGATGACCTATGCATAATTTGTTGTTAAATTATTATTTGAATTAATATAGGATATATTTACGCTTAGTAATAATTATTAAATTAAATTGTATTTAAATATTCAATTTAGAAGATCAGGACAATTAATTCCCCAACCCATATTACAATATTTGATGTATAATAAGGTGGAATATTGAGAAAAATTACTTTGAGTTTTGAATTTGTTATAAATGCTTTTATTGAAATTGTGTAACTAAAATTGATAATTTTGTAGGGAGTATTGATGTAAGTAATTTGAGTTTACGCATGGTTTCCAGGTGTTTATTGTAATTGTGATGATGAAAACGTCCTCCAACTAAAAGATCAAATGTTTATTAAATTGTGATGATGAAAAATGTCAACTCAACTAAAGATCAATGAAGTTGATATAATATAGATACTTTTCTAATAATGAACTCCTAAGTAAATGGCTATACAATTTACAAGTGAAAGCTTCAAGAATGAGATAAAGAAGCAATTATAATTTATCAAAATTTTCCACTGAATATTGATACATTAATGAATAATGTGCACATTTGCTAAAATAATTGTTGTTGTACTTTTGTTCAAAGAAAACTCATAGTCTCTCTAATATTTTTTTTTTAAAAAACAGAGAGTATATGATAATATTGTTTGTTGTTAGAAAAATGTTGTGTTTTTTTTCTTATGAATTTTAAATTATTAGAAATTTATATAATTATTTTTCCAAAATTTAATAATTATCTTTGTTCAAAAGATTATCTAACTTCAGCCAAATATTTATTATACAAAATTTCTGAAAAAAAAAATTAATTTGTTTGGAAGAACTTTAAAGATTTATATCTTATCTTATTTTTGTAAGATTTGCAATATATATATTTCCAAAAAATTTATCATAAAATCTATTACTTATCTTAATAAGTATCAAAATTTAGCCAAATATATATTACAAAAATCTTAATAATCTAATTGTTTGAAGGAGAGCTGTAGTTAATCTTATCATGCAACAATTGCTAATATTTGTCATAATTTTTTTTTATATTAAACAATACTAAATATATATAATTGTGAAGGAAATATTCAAGTCCATACAATTGAAATTTGAATTTATGAGTTTGGATGACACAAAACCACAGACTACAAAAAAAAGAAGCAAAAATTAATAGGTGAGTATTCATACCCTCATATTATTTATTTTCTAAATTATTATAAGATATAATTTAGTGTAATTTAATTAATTATATTGATTAAATGTTTGAATAATATTATAAATTTTTTTAACAATCCATGAAATTCGCGGAATTAATGCATTTAATATCACTTTATCAACTAAAGATGAATCTCGCCCCTAATTCATGTAAGTGACTTTATTCAAAATCTCTGATTTTTATCAAAAGATATTTATGATATTATTATTAGTTTTTTAATTTTTTAATCTTTAATTAATTCATTATTTAATTTTGATCTCTCTATATTTCCATTTATCTCTTATATATTAATTGGTGAATCAATTTTTTATTCATTTGGTTAAAAAGATACTTCAAATCTTTTGGATTTTTATGAGAATTTATTTATGATATTATTAATAATATAATTTGTAATTCCTAATATTGTTTTTTTAAATTTAATCTATGTCAGTAAATCTTTTGTAGAATAGCATTAATATAAATATTCTAATTCTTATCTTTTACCAATTTTTTTATCGCGTCTATCTAAGGACTTTCTTCGTCTCATCTTTTTCTGAAGACATTTATTGGAAGATTCATAGAGGTTTCTAAGACAATTCATTTTTAAATATCATTCCATAATTTATTAACTTATATCCCCCTCTTATTCTTTTTAAAAATCACTAGCATGTAACCCGATATACTAAGCGAGAATGAAAATAGTTTTTATATCATTAATTTTAAGTTAAATACTTTAAATATTTAATTAATTTAATTAATTCAATTATAATCATAATTTTTATTTTCTAATATTGTATGTCTATATTTTCATTCATTTCTTATTCTAAATTACTCCCTCTCATTCTTCCTAATGTCTTTTTAGTCTACTAGAATATTTATATAATAAATATTGTTTTGATATTTTCTCTCTTCATTATATCATATATACCCAAAATAATTAATTTTAGTGTCATTTAAATTTTCTTGCAATATTAATCTTAAATTTTTATAATTGAATATTTCTAACAATAATTACTATTGACTGAAAAAATTATTCACACAACACATTTATTATTGCTAGGGTTTGATTGAAGCTGATCTTCGATTTGCTTGAATCAGGCGGTGATGGAGCCCAAAAAAAAAGAAAAAAAAAAGCTGCTTCAAAAAATTCCTCGTAATTTCCCGTTCATATATATATATATATATTTGTAGATGTACTTAATTATATCATCAGTTCCCAAGTATGTTTTTGATGCAACTATTTTCTTTTGGGTCATAGGATTAACTGCTCCAGATCTGAAAAATATCTATGAATTTTAAAGGTCTTTTGATTTTTTGAGTTTTCATCTCGGCAAAAACTGAGTCCCTTTGAACTTTAATGTGTTTAGTTTAGAAATTTGATATATAATTTCTGAAATTTGTTTTATTTTATGATACCTGCAATCTGAATATTAATAGACTTATTAATCTGTAAAAAAAAGACTTATTTATTAATAATGAAATAGTTATAAACATAAAAAAAAAAAGAAGATTGATGCAGGACCTTTTTTTACAAGCCTTTGAAAGCTTATATCGTTTCTTATTGGGAAAACTGCTGCTTTTAATTCTTTTAGTTAAAAATATCGGTTTTTTTTTTGTTTTTCTGTATATAAGATATTAATCACTTATAAGCATCATATCATCATATGATTGATTTTTCATTTTATTTTCTTGTACTCCTTTTGATTCTCATGTTAGTTTGATTGGTTTGGGAATAATAGGAAAAATAAAATGCTTTAGGAACTTCAACGAGGTATGGACTCACTTTTACCCTACTTTTGATCTAATTGCTAAATCTACACATCTAAAAGATGTGTGACGTTTTGTGTATTATTGACCGTGTCCTTGTGCACGCTGAGAGAGAATATACAGAAACGCGCTAATGTGCCATGCCACACAATTATTAATATTTTTTCGATTTTTAAAATTAAATTTGAATTAATTTATAATTTATTAATTATAATTAATCACACAATAATTGCGTTATTAATTTTTGACACCCTTTCCGTCTATATAATAACGTCTTAATATTTCTATTTGTTTTCATGTGTTTTACTTGAATTTTTTAAATATTTTAAATACATAAATTATTTAGTTATAAAGTAAGTATTAGTTACAAATCGAATTCTTCCATGTCAACCTACTTGTCTCAAATTATCTTGAGGATTTAAATAACATCATGATATGATTGGTGTAAATTGGTTATTGAATAGCATAATCGGATGATGACCCGTTGGATCTTATAAGAATGGGTGGATGTACAACACTTACCTGTAAGTTTTATTGTTGTTAATTATACCTATTTATAATACTCTGCTCGTAAGATGTAAAATAAATTTATCTATTCAATTTGTAATGTTTAGCAGGTTTAATAAATATGTTTCAAGATGTTTGATGTTAGCTATTCAGGAAACAAAGCATGTAATTTTAACTGTCTGACATTGAATAGGATCTAAATGCAGTTCAAATTGTTGTATTACATGATAAAATTTCCCCTAAGCTAGACGAATGGGAGTGGAGATGATTTCCCTAACTTGCATTTGGGGCAAATTGATCATGATGTAGAGAGAGACACCTAAATATTACCAGCTATAATGGTAACTTGAATATTTGATAATGAATATTCTGTTAAGTGAAACTTCATATGATGTATACTTCACGGCTAGACAGGTATTTTTTTTATATAATGGTTTTCTATTGAACTTACTGCATGTTAATCTTGGTACAAGTATTTAATTTGTATTTAAATTCTCTGCTGGTAGATTAATTATGCCCAATTAAGTATTTTATTTGTGTATTCCTTCTAAAGTAGCAAGTCAATGATCAAATTAAACATGTTTTCAAGCCGTCTGCACTATGCTAGTTGGAGCTACGGGATCACAACCCCAATTATTTGCTGTATCGTAGGAAAAGGTCATATTGTGGGATGATGGCACATTCAAGAATTTTAAGTTGTGATTTGTGATTTGAGTAAATAACTGATTTAAATTTAACATACTTCACCTTATTGTTTATCTATGGTGAAATATTTGTGATTTGACTTGAGATTGATGTAGTGGTTGTATTATGGGAAAAGAAATGGGGTAAAATAAACTGTTTAACATGCACTATTTATGTCCAAGCCCGAGCCTTCAATTCACCTTCTACTTTTAGAAAAATTGTTACACTACAAAAAAAATACTAGTTTAACGAGGATATTAACGAGGGTAAAGAACCTTCAAAGATTTAACGAGGGATAAAATGTAACAGGGTTTTAATGAGGGTACCACCCGTCACACATTTAATGAGGGCGATACCTTGGTAAACGAAAGCCTAAATCGAGGGTCACTACCCTCAACATTTTCAGAACACGGTCATGAGTGGACCGGTGAGGGCGTTGGCCCTCACACCCCAAGTCCCCTGGATCGTACGACACAGCCGACCTGTTGGTTCGAGGGCACCGCCTCTTTAAACTGACTAAGCCCAACTATATATACATGCCTCTTCGTTCATTGAGGTTCGCTTTGGGGAGGCTTAAAATTGAAGAAAATTCACCTTTGGTTTTATTCGTCCGGATTATTTGATTAATATTAGTTATTTTATTATTTAGCATTAGTTATTTTATTATTTGTATTAGTTGTTTTAATATTGTTTAGTATTAGAATTATTGCGTATTTAGTATTTTTTTTATGTATTCATTTAGTATTAGTTGTATTAGCTTAAATTATAATTTAATTTAGTTTAATTTAATTTGCATGGTAATTGTATTAAGTAATTATTAGTTGTATTTTGTTGTATGATAAATGTATCTAATATTAGTTGTATATTTATATTAATTTAATTTGCATGCTAATTGTATATTTTAAGTATATTTAATTAGCTTAATCAGGCTTAGTTGTTTGTGTGTATATATTATTTGTGATGTATATTTAGCTTAATTTAATAATAGTTTAATTGATCTTATTTTTGTATATAGTATTGGTTAGTTGTTTAATTATTTATATTATTTAATATATTAATTATGTTGAGACGTTGGAGTGAGTGATTGTTGTTGATTTAATGTTGGTTATTGCTTGTCAGAGAACATGTATTCTACGACTCGATTGATTTTAAGTAATTAAGCTCTAGAAAATTGATGCACGTAGGATCTTGATTAATTGGGAAAATACAATAAAAATAAGGCGGAATTTTCGGGAGAAATTTTAGAAATATTAATTATTATCAGGGCTTTTGAATACTAATTAATTTGTAAATATTTGAAATAAATAATTGAGCAAAGTGATTATTCCAATCTGCTTATATTGGATGTATGGTCCTAGATCGATTAATTAAATATATCTCCGAATTCCACTTTGGACTTGAATCTTTTATAGATTTACCATAGTAATGGGATGATTTAGGGAAAAGATTAGGTGTCCCCGCAACAAATTTAGATGTCGGAACAATAATACGATCATGAACCCGATGAGGTGAGAGCACCTTTGTATAGAAATGAGTTCATGCCCAATTATTGCAATTGGATTTATCACGGTGAGGAAATGTGGGGTCATGAATACAATGATCATCCGGTCTGCGTCGACTTCACTGCGGGCCGATTGACGAGACTTTGCATCTAACTCATACCACGATATGATGATGGACTTAACCTCTGGTCCCCACTTAAATGTGGGTGATTAGGCCCTAATGAGGAACCTCCCTAATGAGCATGCTACACATTTTTATAACATGCTTAGTCGCGGGTGAATCGAGGATATAATGTCCGGGTTGCAAATCACATTCACAAATTGTCATACAATGCCCTATTCTTTGAACATTAAAACCAAAAATGATTTATGCGAAAGGGCTATAATCAAATGGTTGATCACGATTCGTGTTCTTTGTCCGAATAGCCTCGTGCTCAAGAATTTTTTGATAGCAAACAACCGATGAGTGAGATGGGTCTTCCAAAGGAGAGGATTCATTGTTGTCATGTAATTGCATGTTATATTGGGGTGCGAGATGGCTAACTTGAAAGTTGTAAGTTTTGCAATCGGCCATTGTTCAAAATCGCTAGGCGTAATGTGAATGGCGATTGAAAAAGAATCGCCCTTTTAAGGAGATGTTCTATTTTCCCATCATCCTCGTCTGCGCAAAGGTTGTATCGGTCCTAATGCTGCGAATGGCGATATGACATGGCTCGCACATTGCTCGAACGACCACTCGGTGTCATCGTCACCCTGACTCACATACTTGGAAACACTTGGACCCGATCCATCATCTTGATTTTGCTTCAAAAATTCGAACGTGAGGTTGAGGCTTGAGCTTGAGCGACGGTTTTCAACCGTTTAGGGTGATATGGAAAACATTATTCATCATGGCGGTGATAGTGACACCGCACAATCTACCCTTGTGGTTGTGCATGAAGGATCAATTCATATTTCTTACGGTTCTAGTGCCTGTCAAAAGAATTCAAAAGATAAATTCGATGTATTTTTTGCAACCAACGATCCAAGTGATTTGATGTTTTTTATGGGAACATGGAGTGGTAAGCGTGCGATGTTGCTACAAAGCGTAATTTTATGATGCAGTTGCGTGTCTGGATCATCATTGACTTTCCGCCTTACTCGATGTTATGCGGATGGAGCATGCCTAGAAGACTTGCTTGTCCACACTGCAGACATTACGATGCTTTTAGTCCGCAACATAGTCAAGAAACGGTTGTGGTTTGACAACCATCGTAAGTTCTTAGGTATCGTCATCCATACAAGAAGGAACAAGAATGCATTCATAAAGAATGTAGTAGTTGATGATGATCCACCTCCCATCTTGACAGGTGATCAGATCCTCCAACAAATTGACTGGATTGACTTGAAGAAAGTAACAAAGTTGGGTGCTGATGATCACAACAAAGGTTTACAATGTGGTTGGAAGAAGAAAAATGTTTTCTGAAATTTCCCGTATTGGAGCTCGTTGTTGATCCGACACAATTTGGATGTGATGCACATTGGAAAAAATGTGTTTGATAATTTGTTCTACACAGTGATGAATGTCGAAGGGAAAACAAAGGACACAACGAAATCGAGGGATGAACTTAATGAATACTGTCGCCGACAATCGTTGCAGAAATGTGCACACACAGGAAAGTACCCCAAAGTTAGTTATTCCCTTGATAAGAAGCAAAAATACATGGTTTGCAAATGGGTAGATGAGTTGAAATTTCCGATGACCACGTGTCAACTTGTCTCGGTCAAATAAACTGGTCAAAATTAAAGATGTTTGGGATGAAGAGTCATGATTGTCACATATTTATGCAGATTACTCCCCAATTGCTTTTTCGTGAGATTCTCGGCTGATTAAGGTTTGACAAGCCATCAATGAAATCAATTTGTTCTTTAAGGAGTTAACATCGAAGACCATTCTTTGTGAAAACATGACTCGGTTGGACAATGATATCGGTGATCTTGTGCAAGTTTGAACGATATATTTCCATAAAACTTCTTTTAATTCGATTGGAGCATCTTTTACATCCATCTTGCATATGAAGCAAAAATTGTTGGTCCAAGACAACATTTGGATGTATCCATTTGAGAGGTACGTATAATCTAATTATTTCATTCAATTATTTGATAAAAAAAAAAATACAATTTACACAATAGCCATTCAATTGAATTAGGTATCTTCACAACTTAAGTTAAGTGTGGGTAACAAGACACATGTGGGAAGCTTCAATTGCAAACGCCATTTAACAAAAAAAAGCATCAATGTTTTGTTCTATTACTTTGAGGAACATGTCCGACGAGGAAACACAATAGACCTTGCAATATACCTCATTGAAGTACACGATCGGTGGGAGGTAAATCCTCGATATTTGTGCCTCAGCAAAGATACACTTGGAAAGAAGGGTAGAAGACAAATTGTAGACTTGGAGAAGTGAATAACTCATATACGTGCTACTAAATTGCAAACAGGTGCAACCAGTATATTAAGTAAGTGAATTAATTCTATATTAATTTGATTTGATATTTACAACCACAATTTCTCGAAATTTACAATTGTAGTGTGTGTTTCGAGTAACTACATACAGTTCAATCGAATCTATTGAATGCTGAAAAAGATGAATTTCTTCAACAACAATTCACATTGTGGTTTGATCAACTTGTAAGTGATCTAGCTAGTGGTTAACTTCGATTAATATATATATATATATATATATATATATATATATATATATATATATATATATATTAAAGATTCTAATAATTAAGTATTTATAATATATAGGTGAGGATACATCGTATTAGGGATAGTCTATATGCGATCTTTCGGGCGGTTCTCTTAGTAGTGTCACCACGTACCCTGGATATTACGTTAATGGATTCAAATTTCACACATGAGCTTATGGTGCATCTAAGGCCACTATGAACAGTGGAGTTTGTATTAAGGGAAAAAACTGTGATTCAAATGAAAATGATTTCTACGGGATACTCGAGGATGCTGTGGTGTTGGAATATCTCGGATTTACCGAAAGAAAAATAGTTTTGTTCAAGTGTGAGTGGTTTGATCCAATTGTGCCAGTGGGAACAAGAATACATCCCAATTATAAGCTTGTGGACATTAATTCCAAGAGGGACGTCGATCATTTTGATCCATTGTGCTAGCAATCAAGTCGATCAAGTTTATTATTATTCAAGTACCCGATCCATGCGGGCAGATTGGTGGATTTGTTTGCACAACAAAACCGAGATTCTTAGTGGAAATCGATAGAAATACCGCACCAGAGCTTTCCCCAGTCCAAGAGGATGACATATCATCCCAAATGAATGTGCAAATAGAAGATGATCCTGTCGTTTTTGGCGATTTGAGCGGGCGATGCTTTGGAGGGAAGAAGGGGAAGAGAGGGGATGAAGAAGAGGAAGGGGATGAGGACGAGGAAGATAGAGATCATAATTACGATTCGAGAAGATAATTGATGAAACTAATTAATATATTTGTTATGTACACTTGTTTTTAATTATTGATATTGATGAAGATGATATATATATATGTTGTGAAATTAATTGTTTTAATTAATGTATAGATGATGTATGTATTTGTTTTAATCATCCATATTATAATATTTAATTTATTTAACCCATGTTACAGGATGATCGAAATAACAGATGTATACGAAAGACGCCGCCAGACGTTATTTCGGAGATCCGATGGATTAGAGTTGAATTCATGAAAATAATGAAGATGAAAAGCGAATCGCATCGATAATGCGATGTCAAGACGACAGTACTACTAAAGATGACCACCGTGATGAATCAATGAAGGTGGCGATGATGATTCATCTAGGTCTCGAGGAATTGACAAAGAAGAACTTCAAATCATTATCCACCACAGATTCAATTACCTATATAAGTGTGGAGGAAGTATGTTATACCATCATATCTTTTAATTTATATATCCATATAATATATAATGTAACCTCTTTTAATTTCTGAGGTTGTATCCCTAATAAATACCGAGGGATCAATGAGAACATCATGTCCAGATATGGAGTTGGGTGAGTACCGCGTGGACATTGGTTTCTAAAATCGGAAAAACATTGGTGGAAGACATTCCGGGTATGCATTCATTTGATTAATTTAAGTGGTTTTGTTCATTATATTCATTTACTTATACACCCCATCTCGTTTAACGTTTCATTTAAAAATTTTTACCTTAAAATAATTCAAACGACAGATTACTTTTAGTGAAAAAAAGTTATATTAAACAGATTATTTTGAAAATATTTTTATTAAAAATAATTAATATAAACACATATATATATATAAATGTATTCATAATAATAAATAGTTAATAAGAATATAAAACTTAATTATTTAAAATTTGATTAATAATATTTTTATAAAAAATAATTAATAAAAGTATATATATAAATATATACATAATAAATAAAAAATGCATAAGAATATAAATTATTTATTTCACAATTTTATTTATAAATATTTTAACTAATCAAAATATATATACGATGAAAACAATTAAATAAATGATAGAAGAAAAAATTGTAAAAAACACAATATATAATACCTATACAATTAAAAATACAAACTTGAATAACTATCTAATCAATTAGTTGGTACATGAACACAAAAGGCCTCCACATATCGATAGTTATTTGAATCACATGGTGAATTTAGCTTACACTATATCTTTGCTCGTAAAAGAGGGGGCTTGCTGTCCCAAAGGTTCAAGGCTTGACCCTCCCCTCGGCTCGAACCACAGCCTCAGCGATTTTAATACTTGAATTAAAACATGAGGGCAACATCCTAAGCCCACGTCCCCTCGGCTTTAAACTGCGGTGTCGGAAAATAGGCGGTTAACCCTAATAAAAACCCTCCTTTATTTTCTCGTTAAAAACCCTCTTTTTCAAAGCCCTCTTTATTTGGATGTATTTAGGTGTTAGGTCATTTGATGGAAGAATTAATAGGAAAAGTTTGAACCTCCAACCAAATAAAACCAACAAGTTGGTCATCTTGGGCATAAATGATTTCATAATTTTGCACATTATTTTCATTTAGTTTCAACAACTATTTTTTGAAATGTTATTAGTTGGTTTTTGAGAAATATTGGTTCAACCATCAATTTAAACATGAAAAATAAATACAAATTGTGTAAAAAATAAATATACAAATTACATGAAAAAAATAAATATACATTATGAAAAAATAAACACAAAGTATTGTATGAAATCGTTACCAATTACAAAAACCGCCTTTACTATCCATTAAAACAGGTCATTGCTGAAATAATGATATAAACCCAATCTTTTTTTCTTTTTCAAAATTTTCCTTCCAAGACTTTATCTCTCTCTCGACGCTAAATTAGCTAGCACGTAATTTCTCCTCAGCCTAATCTCATCGATCCACGAACTCCGTCCTCCCCAAAAACTCGTTGCTCATCTCAAAATCGCCAATTTGCTCTCATGACAAAAATCTCTATCACTTTCGTCTCTCCCTTTGAAAATCTTAATCTGCTTCATCTCTCCCTTTGAAAATTGTGACCTTCGCCGATTTTATTGTTTTACTCATCGCTTTTTTTTGGTTATCTTCTTCCTAAAAGGTAATGATTCTATATTTTTTGTTGTGTATACGATATAAACCGTATATATTTCATTTTCCCCAATTTGTTTGAAGAATTTTGATTAGAAATCACGAAATTTCATTAATGTTTTCTAATTTGAAATTGTATTAATGAGTCGATTTGATGAGAAATTGACATTAGAGATTTGTGTTTTTATGTTAAAAGTGTTAAACCTAATTTATATGCATTACAAGTTTCTTCACACCCAATGTTTAGTTTTCGTCGATGTAAAAGAAAGTGAAGTTTTTGGACACTTAATGGAATTGCTTTCAACAATGGTTTTATGGTGAATTATTAACATAAGTTCTTGCGGTTACTTCTTGGCTTTGCTCATATGCCATAAAATTGTTGGATCCATGGGATTTTGCTATAGTGTAAAAGTGAAGATTAATGAACAAAGGCGGTGTAAGAACAATTTTGAAACGGGGTTATCTTTTATTGGAACCATCGCCGAGCTACATTTATTAAATTGTGGATAAAAGCTACAGTTAATTACTTCCTCGCCGTTAATTATCTCCTTATCGGGTTGTTCGCCTTTCATCATACACATTTTCATCAATAACATTTGAAAGCGTGGTGAGGCCTCGATTAGATATTACATCGACTAACATCTTCATGGTCCAGCAAGAGACCTTTCCTACTTCATCTGATGAAGTTTATTGATATCAATAACCTTTTTCTCCTTATTTTCCGCTTCCAAATATTGATACTATGATTGCTTGTCACTTATTGATTGTTTTTTATTTTTTATTGAAGGATGGGTAAAAGGCATAAGGAATGTTGCTCTACAAAGAAATGGGTCCGAGGGAAGAAGAATAAGGTCGATGCTCCTATGCTATATTCGAGTCTTAAAAGCAATCCTTTCATCTCAAGGAAGAAAAGTAAGGGTCGTCCCATGAGTAACGTTCTTAATGAAAGGACTTCAAATGTTAATCGTAGGAGGTAATAATTTGTTGCTACTGCCTAGCATTATTTGATTAATTATACCGTATTCGTTCTTTACGTAATAGTATTAGATCATTTTATTGATTTATGCATCTTCTAATGATACTTTTTTCTTTTTATGCGGTGACTTTTACATCTCATTGCGGCACTCAAAACCTTTATTAGAATTAATTAAAATGTTAAACGAGAAACAAAAAGTTCGATGATCCAATAGGGTTTGGGGGTATTCTAGATTTACAATCGATTTAAAATGCTCAAACCATGACATGCTTAAGTGGTTGATTAATCGATTCAATAAAGAAGAGCCGTGTGCTTTATTTAGATAGTTTGTTTTTTGCCATTCACGATGACGCGTGCGGATGTACTCATGCTTTCGAGGAATGATGGTTCCCCCGTGTTGAAATATACACGATCGGAAGATGGGTCAAATGTGGTGAAACATCTAAAGAGTACGTATATGGTAAATACCGATAAGAATCTTTTTCATACCTTGAGTACAAAGTTTGTTGATGGTGGAGTAGATTTTAAAAGACTTTTAGTGATGTCATGTCTTCAATCGTTTCTTACACCGGCTTCAAATCATAAAAGTCACCTTTAGTGTTGTCAAGTCCCTAGAAAATGTCGATAGAATTTCAAAATCGAATTTGGTGTTCTTCGTTTTAGATAGTCTTTGTGAGTCTGCTTGATTATTTCAAGAGTCGCCGCTTTGAAAAAATGTTGGTGGTTGCATTATTCTACTTCAAATTATATACTTCCTTGAAAAAAATGGCGTGGTGTTTTCGCACAATGCACACCGCCGTTGATTCACCTTTGGAATGATAAAACAATCTGTCTTAGATGTCGGGAGGAGTATGGTGCTGGGTTTTACGGTTCAGGAGAGTTATCTGCCATATTCCCTCTCACTATTCATGGTAAATATAGAAGTTCTTCAAACTTTAGAAAAATCGTCTTTGAAGGTGGAGATGTTGGAGTGAGCAATGATGAAGGTGGAGATGTTGGAGTGTCTTGATGATGATGATGTGTGCATCTTTTTGTTATTTTGCATTAACACTTGTCCATCTATGTTAAACTGTTTGTGATAAGAAAGTAACTATATTTTTTAAAAAAACACGGGTTTTTTATGTGTTGTTGGATCTCAAGGACTTATTAACATCTATGTTAAAAGATCTTTCTTGAAGTTCAAAGAAATACTTCCCAAGGTGATGAGTTGACAAAAAGATTCTCTTGCATCAAAAGAGAAGATGGCGAGAAAAAGCGGCTCCACACTGACAAGCTTTATGATTATATTTTTATGGATGAAAGACTCCATAAATACTGCTGATGATTTGTACAACAACTTGATTGCCTCTACAAAAATTGACCGACGTAATTGCAATTGTGACCTTCTCATTTTTGAGCCTCTAGTCGGAGATGAGGCCTATTATGATATTGGTGAGGGTGTTGATTTTGAGTCAATGTTTACGAGAGATGAAAAAGTTGAAGAAGAGGACGGTTGAAGAAGAAGAGTTGAATAGTCTTGCAATATAATCGGTTAACTCTAAGGAGAAAAAAGTTGAAATAGATTCAACGAGCAAATTGGAATATCGTGAGGATGCTGGTTATATCTTTCCAATTATATGATCAATCATAAGAAACTTTTGTCCAAATTGTCACAAACACACAAGGAGATCTTGGATTATTATTTCTGACGCCGAGAAAGAATCTTCTCGTAAGTCTTTTATCTTTTTAAGTGTTTTAATTTTTTTTTAAAATTTTAATGTTTTAGTTTCCTTATTTAGGTTTTATGTTGTTAATTTTATTGGGTTTGGTTTTTGTTAGGGATCATTTCTATCGCCAAGGTGTGTACTTGTACATTGAGAGGAATGAGCTCTTTATCAATGCTTCCAAATCGCCAAATCGATGCTCAAGTAATCAGCGCCTCGTGTAACGAGATTAACCACTTTTCTTAATTGATGGATATCGCAATGATCGATTTATATTTAAATTTTGATCACAACGTAAGTTTTAAATTCGGGTCTTTTTTTTAATGTTTTAATATCATTTTTATGTTTTTGTTAAAAGCATGCTTTGATGTTGGTCGGTGTAACGAGTCTTACACGCGTGTATGAGGGAATACTGCGTGTTCAATGATTTTTAAAACTTTTTCTTCAATCGAGGTTCGATTGGTCGGGTTATCTTGATGATTTGGTCTGAAGTACAAATCGCCTCGAGTCAAAGTCTACCCGGAGATAAGTGATCTGGCTGCTTTCGGATACCTCGAGATAATCCCAATCGACTCGAGTTTTAGAGATCTGAGTTTGTTTGAAAAAGCTACTCGGATGTCTTGAATGGTTGGCCATAAGTTTATACTCATTTTATGTTTTGCTAAAACCTTCCTTTTAATGAAAAATAGTGATTATCTTTTGTGATTCGGGATTCGGATGCAACATATTGGATTGATTCAATCGATATCGGTGAAAATATGCTTTCGGTTTAAAGATATGCAGCAGTTAATCAAAGCAAAAGCGTAAAGCAAATAACACGACCAAGTTATAGTGGTTCGAGACTCAAGCTCTACGTCCCTCTCTACGATCTCTCTTCGGAGAAATTCATAATCACCTCCAAGGTTTTTCGACTACCTCGTGGTTTACTAACCTTTCTATTTTGAGCTTTTCGACTACCTCAGTAGTTTACTTACTCAAAACACACACAAGCTTACATTATCCAAGATAGTTTACTCACTTCTTCTCTGTAGAGCTTTCTCGATTTACCTCAATGTAGTTTTACTAACTATTTACAACTCCACTCTCCAACAATCACACTCAAACTACCTTTTACAAGGGTTTGGGGTTTCTTGGTCGGGTTTCCAACTAGGATGAGATATCCTTTACAATTAAGAACAATGCAAAGGCTAGGATATCTCTACTAAGATTTGGATATATCTTATCAAGCTAGGCTTAGTGAATGAGCTCTCTCGATATAAATCACTTGGAAATTCTTGGGTTTTCGAAAGTGCTTCAACTTGCAATAATAAGTTTGAGCTCTTGAGTTGCCTTACAAATTTCAAGAACCTCCAATGTAGATGGTCACAAGTATTTATAGGCATACACCAAGGTCACTCTTGAGAAACTATCCGTTGGAAGAATAGCTCCATGAGTTTTCTCTTATAATTGTGTGATGAACTATATTTGGGGTTTGAAACTCCTAGCATACTTTATGCAATAACCTTTTTCTTGTAGTCATTCTACACTTTTTGTAGTCTGGAACATAGTACTACTGACATGCTTCAGTGACCTGTCGCTTTTCGAAGGTCGGTAAAATCCGTCTTTATCTTTTCTACGATTGTCGCGTCTTGAGTTAAATGTAGACAAACATACTTGACTCTTTTTTTTGGTCAATATCTCCGAAAGGATATAACCTTAACAATACTTTTGTTTTAGTTCCTTTTATGCATGAGAATGTCTTGGGCAATATCTATTTTTCTAAGTAATCCGTGTTTTTTCTCATTATTGTATCCTTGAGGATAGATATTTTCAGTATCTCGGAACATTCAGGTTTATCGCAGGCATTCAAGACATTCTGCGTCTTGACAGAATAACTTTGTGCCTTCAGTATCCTTTGTCTTCGATCTTGATCTTGATCTTACAGGTTCGTGATTCTTCCGAATTCTGAGAGTCTTTTTGAGTCTTGTGGTTGACGAGTCTTGAGTCTTGAGTCTTCGGGGTCTTCTCGAGTCTTCCACATATCTTGGTGATATCTACCGAAGCTTTAGTTTCTCTTTTACACCGAAGTCTTGATTTTTCGATTTCATTAATCGAAGTCTTGATGGCGGTTTATCTCGAACTTGAGAACCTTCGGCCATATCGAACTTTCGGAACCCAGTTTCATCTTGAAACTTGATTCTTTTAAACTTACGAAGTCTTCAAAATCTTGAATCTAACCCGATCTATATTCATTGACTATACAAGGTGCATATAACATCCGAAAACTCTAAAAATTGAATCGACTCAACTATCAAGATTATCCCGAACATGGCATACTCGGGGGTTTTGGAATCTAATCAAAATCTTTTATTAAATTCATCTCCCATCAATTTCCCCTTTTGATGATACTAAAACCATCTTTGTTACAAAACACTTAACCTATACTCAGGTTTTGGTTTTTCCTATTACAAGATTGGTATATCTCCCAACAATTTTTCTCAATCAATTTCCCAAACAAATAAATCTCCCAACAATTTCTTTCACCAAACAATCATAAAGCATATCAAAAGAAAGACATGTAAAAGTAAGATAATGAGATATTATCTTTTTGAAGCATAAACGATAACGTTTCATTGATGAATGGTAGAAAAGTTACAACTTACAATGAACTTATACGGATGTAAAACAAAAAAATAAAAGAAATTACAAAAGTCTTACGAGTTTTGATCTTGATCTTCTTTTGCTTTTCAAATTTCCTCGACTCTTGAGTTCTCTTCTTCCCACCTCATCAACGAGTAACTTCAAGGTTAAACATTCCATAATATCTCTTCTTTAGCGCATCTCGCCTCCTCGATGATATCAGGATTGTTCCTTGTCGGGGCTAACCGAATGGCGATCGAGCAATCTTCTCGAGAAACGATTGTTTCATTCACTAAAACCATTCCAAACCTGCGGATGGGTAAGTATATATGGACGGGCGCTTTATTCAACCTTTCCTTCATCATAAAGGTTGATCGACTTTGCAAGTACTTGGATGGAAAAGGTCGCGAGATATCGATGAAGGCTTCATTAGAATCGAAGCTCTCTCTCCATTTCTCAAAGACATCGTAGTAGAACCCGAATGTATTTTGATCACTTCCCACACATCATCAACTGGATTGGCATCCACTTGTCAGCGTGTGGCCATTTTTGTGCTTTTTGTAGTCCCTCTCCTCTTGCTCGTGAACTTTTTGAACCACTTCTTCCTTTCCGCTCTTCTTCTTCGTTCTTCTTCCTAATCAGGAACCCGTAAACGGAAAGCAACGATTTTCTTAACTTCGCTCAACTGGCAGCGATCTCGAGCTCTTCTTGTATTGAAGACTTCCTTACGCGGCTCTTCCCGAAAATCTTCTAATTCCATTATCAATTTCCCTCACGAGTTGGCTTAAACGCCGCTCTTTTACCTCGGGAGCTCATAGTACCACAACGCCCGCTTTTGATGGGCGATTCGGCTCAGCTTGGCTTGTACCAATCCTTCTTCTAGCACTACATTTTTGATGACAACTTCTTGCACTTTAGTTTCTTGAGAAACAAGAGTGTAGACAAGCTTCCTCCATCTTCTTGAATTTTAGCTTCTGGCTTCAACTTCTGCAAGCTTCATCAATGCTTTTCTTTTTACCAACTTCTTTTATACCTCTTTCTTTAAGGTATGTGTCCAATAGTATGGCTCAAGGTCTTTCCCCTTCGAACCATACCTTCGCGTAAGCTCGATAGTCGTTTCCATATGATACCGTTCATAGTTTACAACTTCACGCTTCACCATACAGTGACGATCTTTTTCTCTTCTAATCTCATCCAATTTCTTCGCCGCCATTGAGAACTCTTCAGATAGCGTGGGCAAATTAATTGAGAGAGCTTCTTTGAACATATCTCCGATCATCTTGGCCATGAGCATGGAGCTCATTTCCTCAACAACATTTTGACAAGCATCTCATTCTTTTCTCCACCAATTTGGCTTCCAATACACTTTCTCCCCGATACTTTTGCACCAAGACTAATCGGTCATTGTCAGCTCCATCCATCTTTTTCCATTTTCCTTCCCTTCCGGCGATTGGCTTATTACCAGAAAGTAGTTCGAAGCCAGATCAAGTCCTGCGAGAACTCGGACTTTTTACTGCCTGTGGCAATACCTCTCAATTTGAGCAACTTTTGTCCATGATTGACCTTCTGAAACACCACAATTGGGTGAGATCAATCTAGGAGAATAAAGATCTCTTTATTTTTCTGGTGGTTACTCGACACGAGTCTCGATCTCAACTTCGACTTGAGCCTCAATCTCGATGCCGGTTTCCACCGGCTTGGGTGTCCACTGAGCCTCGATCCTCAAGACTCCGACATTACACTGAAAGATAAATAAATTCAAGAGTATGCGGCATAATTTTTAATAGTGCAAAAGTTACACGAGGCCAAGCCAGTCTGAGGATGTTTGACAAAGAGCTCTCCAAGATCAAGATTATCCTTCCATCCATGAGATTGACTCATCTTCATCCCGCCTATTGGTCATCTTGAGTTTTATCTATGGGCTCGGGCACCACCTCGGCCCTTCTTCACCGGCATCTTCCTCTTCACCAAATTTTACTCAAAATCAAGTTTTCATTCAGGATTGGTTTTACGAACCCCGGGAGAATTACATTAAAGCAGTATCTCCTCATTCCACGATCTTCACCTGCACAGATAGGCGATGTTACCCAAACTTCCATTCGAGCGAGAATTAAGTTAAGAATATGGTATTGCCTCAATGCGAAAAGGGTCTTGGAGAGTGAGATATGTCTTTAGCTAAAGTCTTAGATCTAGAATGAACCGTTCCGCATACCGCCCTTCTTGACCGGGCTCTGAGTTGGTGAGAAGTTATACGAGAGATCAAAATGGATCAAAGAGAACTCGTCAAAGATTCATTAGCTCTTGACTCGGCAAAATAAAAAAGTTAGACGAGGCATTCACCGATCTGAATACGAGGCGCTCTTGAGAGATTAGCTGACAACACCCTCAATGAGGATGAGCAATCTCTTGAGGTCGAGGTCCTTTGAAGATTTTGAGAGAACTTATGCGAATTCGGTGATATCTAAAATTACCTCGGAAGACTTGCTCCTCCGATTTGCTCTGTCTTTAATGGAATCTCTTTGAAGCCTTGATACCCATAAAGGCGATTTTGAGCTTTGGCCCCTCGGGTTGCTTATCTCCTCGAGCCTCCTCTCCTCCTCCTGAAATTGGCAATCACCAGCATACGCATTTTGGAGCAAGGTCTTATTATTTCAACATACATTTCCTTCCTCATCACCGGCCTCCGTCAAAGCCTTCCCCACGGCAGTGGGTTTTAACTGACCAATGACCGATTGATTTCCACTTTATCTCTTTCTTACTTACTAAAGTCTTTACGGTAGCATTAAGCAGATTAAGGTACAGACTTTGGGAAATGGTGAAGTGGCGAAGATATCTATCCTCTTCACGGCACATCTCGAAATAAAGAGATTTTGATTGCCGATATCTTACCTTTGATCGAGATCGATCCGTATAAACCTTGATTAGCTTGGCACGGTCACTCCACCACTTTGATCGATACTTCAACCAATTGAAATTTTGGTGGGTGAATCTTCTATCGCCATCAATCGAAGCTTAGGGTGTATACACTCAAAACTCCCAATCTACCCATTATACATTTCTTAACAATATCTAACAAAATCAGATGCTTGGCTTCCAAATGTCGTTTTATTTAAAGTCGCCTCAAACTTAATAGGATGCTCATATCCTATCAAAGGCATTCTTTATAAAATCACAACATATAAGTTGGCAGGATCCTCCTCTATCACACAACTCAAAAACATCATTAATTTTTGGGACTATATACAAATCTCTGCATAAAATCCCTATATATTTCGAGAGCTATGTTCTGGGTGGGGAAACGTTAATGCAGGGGATTCCATACCATCCTCATCATCTAATTTCAGATTCGCCTCCGGTTGGCTTTATTTACTAGATTTTCTAATCGGATCATTAACGGATTATTTCTTCACGCCGGTCGCGTTGGATGTACTGAAGCGATACTCATATTCATACCACGTGCTTGTTGAACAACCGGTTTGTCGAATATAAGTAAGTCATTTTGGAGAAATTTTGAGTTTAGGGTTTGGACCATGAAAGATTTTTCCGGGCAAAAAGGGTTTTTTAATTGCAGAAAGTGTTTTGGGGAGACGAAGGTTAATAAAATGACGAATAGTTTTCAGGTGAATATATAGAGTAGGTTCTTGAAATCGTGTGATTGATTCCGTCTCGATGAATTTAAGATTGATCCAC